>OY101450.1:135941438-135946438 GCA_956483635.1 Panzeria rudis | reverse complement strand
TACATACATACATACATACATACATACATACATACATACATACATACATACATACATACATACATACATACATACATACATACATACATACATACATACATACATACATACATACATACATACATACATACATACATACATACATACATACATACATACATACATACATACATACATACATACATACATACATACATACATACATACATACATACATACATACATACATACATACATACATACATACATACATACATACATACATACATACATACATACATACATACATACATACATACATACATACATACATACATACATACATACATACATACATACATACATACATACATACATACATACATACATACATACATACATACATACATACATACATACATACATACATACATACATACATACATACATACATACATACATACATACATACATACATACATACATACATACATACATACATACATACATACATACATACATACATACATACATACATACATACATACATACATACATACATACATACATACATACATACATACATACATACATACATACATACATACATACATACATACATACATACATACATACATACATACATACATACATACATACATACATACATACATACATACATACATACATACATACATACATACATACATACATACATACATACATACATACATACATACATACATACATACATACATACATACATACATACATACATACATACATACATACATACATACATACCGCAAGGGTATCTTCTTATGAGGATAACGGGATTGACGACCCCGCGGGCCCTGAGTTATCACAGGTTTGAAGGCATTCTAGGTAGAAATCCTTAAAAAACCTGTGATTCCGCACCGCTGAAAAGCATTAAGATCAAGTCCAGCACGGTCTTAATTATGGCATTTCTGGACATACGAATTTGAATTGTTAGAACCCTGGGCTGACGGTTGTGGTATTCTGGGACTTGAGTATGTAGGAGTGAAATTTTACAGAAATGGCTCTCAGGCTAATGCCACAACTGCCTCCGTCCTATTAAAACTTGGCAAGTCTCAAAGTACGTTTGAAGTTCGTCATCATTAGGTTGTTGGTGCAGGTTCGGATGTCGTTCCCCGGTTAGCACGGATCTGGCTCTGGCGGGATGATCCATAAGATCTTTTCGTCAACCCTCGCATGGACCTCACTGCTTGCAAAGGGACCCATGGGGTCTTAACGTGACTGCACATCGAACGGAGATAGCGGCTTTGAGTTTGGACCCATTAGAATGAATTTTGAAAATAAAAATCGAAGTAACAATGAGTTAAATATGGGAGATGTTGAAAACCCATTTGCAAGGAAGTCGGTGATCACGAGATCGCCTCCTACAGCAGTTAGTAGTAGACCTGTTACAGTGTCAAATACCGTCGACAATAGTAATGAGGGCCACAGTAACAGTGTGAAGAGATTAGGAGTGAAAATAGGAGAGTTGTTAGATTTTCTGAAGACACGCTCAAACGTGCACAGGGACATAGTGACAATGTCCCGTGAGATACAGGCGTTGTATATGCAGGTTTCAGATGAATTGAGTAGCAAAGGTGTTAGTAGTGACGAGAAATCGCGGACTAGCAGAGAAACGCAGACAGACGAACCGGCAAGGGTAAACCTTGTGATAGGTGGAACCCCAAAGCGCAGAAGAGATGATAACATTCTTAGCCCAAAGGGTAACAAATCTAAGAGGAAGAAGGGCACAACCCCCAATAGGGCATTGAAGAAAAGTGAAAATGCTGTACCCAGGGAGACAGGTATAAACACGGCTGGTAAACAAGATCCGAATGTTAAAGATCCTGACTGGGTTAAAGTTGGTCCAAGAGCTAGAAATAGAAAAAAGACAATACGACCAGATGCTTTGATTATTAAAACTTGTGGGGATGCTTCCTATGCTGATATTCTCAGACAAGTGAAGAAAGACCCTAAGCTGGATAATCTGGGCCAAAACGTAAAAAATATCAGGAAGACTGAGAAAGGTGAATTATTGTTAGAGTTGAGTAAACCCTCGCATCAGAATACAAGTGAGTTCAGGTCGACGGTAGAAGAGGTATTAGGTGAGGTCGCAGAAGTTAGAGCACTATCCCATGAGATTAGGATCGAGATTAGAGATATAGATGAGGTAACCACAAAGGAGGACGTCTATGAAGCCCTCATTAGAGAATCCGATTTTAAATCCCTGCAGCCTGCTGCAGTTAAATCGTTAAGGAGAGCGTACGGAGGAACGCAAACTGCCACCATTGGCGTAAGTGCTGTCTTAGCTTGCCGTCTTATAGAGATGGCGAAGATACGTATTGGTTGGGTTGTTTGCAGAATACGCGAAAAGGTAACACCAAGAAGGTGCTATAAATGTCTTGATTATGGACATAGAGCAGCAAACTGTAGGGGGCAGGACCTTTCTAAAAACTGCTTACGGTGTGGCAAAACTGGCCACAAAATTGGAACTTGTTCCAATAAACCGTCGTGCTTGCTTTGTAGGAATGGAACAAACACCGCTAGTGACCATGTCACCGGATGTGCAGTTTGTCCATACTACAGAAGAGCTCTACAGAAACTTAGGGTTTAAAGCAAAACTTAAGGCATCAAAATGCGTATATTACAGTTAAATCTCAACCATTGCCAGGCAGCTCAAGAGCTTCTTAAGCAAAGCGTTCGAGATTTAAATGTAGATGTCGCTGTGCTGAGTGAGCCATATCGGAACATGGGATCTGTAAATTGGGTTTCCGATAATACGGACACATCGGCGATATGGAACACCAGCACGCTAACAATACGAGATAAAATAACATCAGAATGTGGATATGCCCGAGCCACTGTCTCTGGCATCACACTATACAGTTGCTATATTCCCCCTAGGTATTCTATAGAGGACTTTCGAGTAATAGTTGACAATATAGTAACAGATGCAGTTACAAGAAATCCTGTCATAATAGCGGGTGACTTCAATGCGTGGGCTGTTGAATGGGGCTGCCCCTTGACAAACACAAGAGGTAGAGTACTCTTGGAAGCCTTTTCTGTATTGGGTGTTGTACTCATTAATAATGGAGTTGAACAAACTTTCAGAAGGGGTGATGCTGGATCGGTAATTGACATTACATTTGTCAGTAGCAGCATCACAAGCCAAGTTAACTGGAGAATATCCGACATCTATACTCATAGCGATCATAGCGCTATAATCATAGATGTACAAGATGAACAGCCCCGTGTGATTGCACAAGCACGAGGTTTGACAGGATGGAAGGTAAATACCTTTGATAAGGATATCTTCGCAGCTTGTATGGAGAACATGGAACTGAGTGGTTCAGCTGAAGATATGGCAGTGCAATTAGTAAGTCATATCACTAATGCCTGTAACGTAGCTATGATAAAGCGTAAAAGGTCACCAAATAAGCCCCCGGTGTACTGGTGGAATGATGAAATTGCTAGCTTGCGATCGGAGTGTATAAGTGCCCGAAGGCAGTATACACGAACGAGAGGTAGGTTAGAGAATAGTGTACACCATCAAATATATAAGGATAAAAGGAAAGCGTTGAAGATTGCAATTCGTAGGAGCAAGCGTAGGTGTTTTCTTAATGTTTGTGATGAAGTAGATAGTAATCTTTGGGGCTTTGCATATAAATTGGTAACCAAGAAACTTAAATGTCTTGGTCCATCGCCGCCAAGAGAGGAGCCTCTCCTCAAGGGAATTGTAGATCATCTCTTTCCCCAACAGGAAACTCCGACATGGCAACACAGCTACCCGGCTGAATTTTTCGACATTCCTCCGGTTACGATTGCCGAGATAGAAGGTGCTGTCTCAAAATTTAAAGACAAGAAGGCACCAGGTTTAGACTGCATTCCGAATATGATACTAAAAGAAGCTGTTAAACTCCATCCTGACTATTTTTTGAAAGTAATAAGCGCATGCTTGAGCCAGGGCATTTTTCCAACAATGTGGAAGAGACAAAAGTTAGTATTGTTACCTAAGGATAATAAGCCACCAGACGACCCTTCCTCTTATAGGCCGCTGTGTATGATAGATACAAGTGGGAAATTGCTAGAAAGTATAATCTGTAGAAGATTGGAAAGTTGTGTTGAAGCTAACCGCGGTTTATCAGATAACCAATTTGGCTTCAGGAAAGCAAGGTCAACAGTAGATGCTATCAAAGTTGTAGTAGAAACTGCTGCTCAGGCTATCCAAGGGAAGAGGTGGAGAAATGGAGCAAAAGAGTATTGTGTAGTTGTAACGCTAGACGTAAAGAATGCCTTCAACACGGCAAACTGGGAGCATATTGTTGATGCCTTAGCCAGTTTAGACATCCCAGGATATCTACTGGCAATTATACAGGACTATTTCCGAAATAGAGAGCTAGTTTATGATACTGATAAGGGTACTAGAAGACGAAAGATCATTGGTGGGGTGCCTCAAGGATCAGTACTTGGTCCACTACTGTGGAACGTCATGTACGATGGAGTATTAAGGTTAAACCTGCCGGAGAAGGTAAAGATAGTTGGATTCGCAGACGACATAGCGTTAGTATGTGAAGCAAAAGAGTTACTAGAGGCGGAAACCATTGCAAACGCCAGTATTCAGATCGTAAGGTCTTGGTTGAGATCAATGGGTCTAGCTCTAGCTGACCATAAAACAGAAGCGATTCTGATTAGTAGTCGGAAAAATAGGGAAACCATTAGGCTAAATATTGGCACGTGTAGCATAGAATCCAAGGAATGTTTAAAATACCTTGGAGTCATGATTGACACTCGTCTGTCTTTTCATGAGCACTTGAAGTATATAGGTTCTAAGGCATCAAAAACCTGCTCAGCGCTATGCCGGATCATGCCGAATACAAGAGGTCCAAAATATCTGCAGAGGAGATTGCTAACCAGTGTAGTAAGAAGCATTATCTTATATGCATCCCCTATATGGTCAGGCTCACTGAAATACTCTACATATGTGA
>OY101450.1:133186438-133341438 GCA_956483635.1 Panzeria rudis | reverse complement strand
TGGCACGCCTCCGATAACCACATATTCTTTACGACCGTCATCAGTGGTATAGGTAACTACGCGATCGGTGAAATAGCTCTGTATAATGCCTAACAGGTACTGTGGAATATATAGCTTTTGTAGTGCCTCCACAATTTCCCCCAGTTCGCAGAGTTGAAAGCGTTCTTGACATCTAAAGTCACAACAATGCAGTAACTTTTCAAGTAACGCCTCTTGTTTGTTGCCTGCCTTACTGTTTCCACAAGGAAATTTATAGCATCTACAGTAGTAGATCCCCTGCGGATATGCATTAAAAACCGAATCTTCAAATCTTCGCAATAATGGTTCGCGGATGTAAAAATTGCTATGTTCCTCACACTGGACTTGTTTTTTTTTCTTTAGTTTTTTTACCCAGTCGGGTTTTTGATTTTTAAAATTTATTTTTTATTAAAGGTATTCTTAGCAAAAACAATAAATGTATCAAAACAAGTACGTCATTTTAAAGCGTAATCAATTTTCTTTCTAAATCCGCTAAAAAATTTAAAATCGGTCAAAAAGTGACTGAGTTACATACAGGTCGATAAGTTGAGGAACATCACTGAAAAAGGTTTTTTTAGATATAACTTCTGAATTTGATGGTTCCTGAAATTTTTTTACACAATTTGTAATGTACTCAACAAGACCTAAAACCCACGCTAGACCGTTTTCCAAATTTTTTTCTCACTGTAGCACCGTGTAATTAAAAAATAGTCCATAGAATTAATATGATTATTTCGAACGTATTTGCTTTGTGAATCCAAATTGATCATTATGCTAAGGTTCGTAACTTTATATTCGGAAAGAATTGGGAATGATTAATATTCCAAGGAACAAGGGAAAAATTAACATCAACTTATTTTTTCAACGTACACAGCAGAACAGAGTAGCGCCACTTTCGGAAGCCGCTACACTTCCATCGTCAGTGCTTACGTGTATTTGCTATCACCACTTGTCAGGTGGCTCTGTTGAATGTGATTTTAATTCTTATATATACAACTTTTTCGTGAAAATTGAATACGAGAATTAATTCACTCTCAAGCTGATATTAAAGTGCACTGGCTTGAGCTTTTCACATGTTTACATGTTCATATATACTTAAGTATAAAATCAAACCAAAAAAGTTTGTCTTGAGTAGAACAAAAAAAAAATCAGAAAAATGGGAATGAAGTAAAATAAACCGATGGCAACGCTGGGAAAGTGCACTTTAATATCAGCTTGAGAGTGATTTAATTCTCGTATTCAATTTTCACGAAAAAGTTGTATATATAAGAATTTAAATCACATTCAACAGAGCCACCTGACAAGTGGTGATAAGCAAATACACGTGAGCACTGACGATGGAAGGGTAGCGGCTTCCAAAAGTGGCGCTACTCTGTTCTGCTGTGTACGTTGAAAAATTATGTTGATGTTAATTTTTCCCTTGTTCCTTGGAATATTAATCATGCCCAATTCTTTCTGAATATAACGTTACGAACCTTACCCTAATAATCAATTTGGATCACTGAAAAAGGTTTTTTTAGAATAACTTCTGAATTTGATGGTGTTGCTGAAATTTTTTTGACACAATTTGTAATGTAATCAACAAGACCTAAAACCCACGCTAGGCCGTTTTCAAAATTTTTTTCTCACCGTAGCACTGTGTAATTAAAAAAAGAATCCATAGAATATTAAATTTCGTCTATATGTATTTCTAAGTATAGGAACATAAACAATATAATACTTGCAAAAAAAAATCAACTACAAAATAGGTGTGGCACTGCACCCACATTTTATCATCATGTACTTTTACGAGAACTAATTCTGTGTGCGAAGTTTCATAAAAATCGGTTAAGCAGAAGTATTTAAAATGAGTATTTACTTTTTATGGGCGTGGCACTGCCCACTTTTCTAACCACAATGATTTATTGTATGTGTATGCAAAGTTTCATAAGAATCGATTAAGTAGAAGTAGTTAAAATGCTTATTTACTTCTCATGGGCGTGGCACTGTCCATTTTGCTAAACATAATGTTCGGTTCTAAACATTCTAAACGTAAAAATCGGTTTAGTAGAAGCTGTTGAAAAAGAATATTGGCTTTGCATGGGCGTGGCACTGCCCACTTTTTTAATCGTAATGTAATATTCAATCAGAAACTTTATGGGTGTGCAAAGTTTCATAAGAATCGGTTGAGTAGAAGTAGTTGAAAATGAATATGAATTTACTTTGTCTGGGCGTGACTCTGCCCATTTTTCAAATCTGAAATCGCTTTATAAATGGCGGAGTTTTGAGGGAACATACATAAAAAAATGTATGACGAATTGATAACCTTTCACCTTTTTTTGAAGTCGGTTAAAAAGCATATTATGGTCATAGGAAAATATAATTTTTGTTGCATAAAAAATCATTTTGTTACATAGTGTAATTTTAAATATAGATAACTACATACCTTAATGCATTTTCACCATTTTCACCGTTCACCAGTTGACGTTCTTTTTCCACCAGACCGGTAACGCAGGTGGCAACTGCCATCATAAAGTTGGCCAAACCGAAACTGGCATGTATGGGCACCATTGTGGCACGACAATTGTATGTGCGATTCTCACAGCATAATAAAATCAAAAAACTGTAACAATTACACATCGAAAAAGATACAAATTAAATATGAAAAATTATTCACTCTCCAAGAAAATATAACAATAGAATGACAACACATCTTAATCAGTATAATCATCAATAAAGATCAACTCTCAAATGATGATTACAATAGATTTGCACAAAAAGAAAAAAAAAGAAAAAGAAAAAAAAACAATCCAACTAGTTGAACATAAATATGAAATAGTTGAAAGAAATAAACCCACCTGAAGAAACCGACAACAAATTGCATTACAAACATGCCCATTGTCACGATACCCAACCAAGTGTGTAAACTATAGAAGTTTGGCTTTGGAGGCTCTGATAGATTGTGCGAATCGAAGACTGACAAAAATCCCAAAGCAATACATGGTATGGCACAGGCATGGAATAGCATGTGAACCAGTTTAACATAAATATGTTTCAAGCAACGACACAAACGATACATAAGAATTGCTAAGAAGAGTAAAAAATTAATATATAATTAATTATGGAAATTGCTTTAATCAACTAGATAGAAAACTTACAAAATCCCGAAAATGTTATAAAACCAGCCACCATCAAAACAGGATGCAAATTAAATTGCAATTCAGGATTTTCCGACCAAGCAAAGCCACCCCGATAGAATATGACCCAAAACAAAGTCAGTACCAAAACGCCCACCAGCAATATGGTGGACAAGATGACAATTAGCAAATATTCAAACCAGGAACCACAATGCCAGGCATTTTCGGGATCTTCTTCATAGCGCCTGAAATGAAAAAATGGAAAAGAAATGTTTTATAAAATTATATAATTGGCTTTATTTTATTTGTTGTATGGCCTACACAGGACTACTTCTTCTCTGGCCATGTCTTATTATAGTATTTAGCTCTTTCACAAAATCTTCATTGATCGACATTCTTTCACTATTTTTATTGCGGAAAAATCTTTGAAAAATGTCGAATTTTTTTAAGCAAGACATTTGGTTTTTTTTTATTAAAACCAAAATAATTTCATAAATTTCAAAACTATTTTTTAAAGAGAAAAAAATGGAAAGAAAAATTAGGCAGAAGTTCCCAAATGATCTTTAAATGAGGTACTTTTTGAAGGCAGAAGGCAGAGATCGAATAATATCTCGATCGGCTAACTACTATAAGCAAACACTGTGATCTGAACAGATAAATGCTTCGGCATCAGTCGGCTAAAAATGCTTACTGCACAACCTAAATCAGAGCGTTAAGCGTCGCGTAAGCAACAGTGTACGTATTTACAGTACATTCACAGTAAATATTTTGTGGTAAAATGTATTGTAAATACGTACCCTGTTGCTTACGCGACGCTCAACGCTCTGATTTAGGTTGGGCTCTTAGTTGTGATAAAGTACAAAAATTGGAGATAAATTATTCAGCTCTCGATTGCCTAACTGCGACAAGTCAATACTATTATCCAAGAAGATAAATATCAAGGCCGATATATAAGGTCTGTGCATCAGCCCATGTGATGATAAGTAAGATAAGTAAGTTTTCAAATTTTATTATATTTTACCAATACACTCACATTTTAATGTTTGCTTTGATTTTTTTCTCATACATTTTTTGACACCACAATTCCCAAAAAAATTGCTTTGAATTGCTAACTACGATTAGTTTGTGAAACCGTGCAATATGTCGAAATGTGTTCTTCAGCTCTCGGTCGTTGAACTTCGATAAGCAAATACTACGATCCGACATGTTCCCGTTTGTGGTCAAGCTTCGAATACCTCTCCTGATATACTATATGTAATTTGGTATCCTACATAGAATGGGCTGATAGTATTAGTTTTTATAACGTCACGTTACAGTTGTCTACGGTTCACAAATTGCTTACAGAGAAAATTTATGATTGTATAATTGTTCATGGTCCTTCGAACCGGAATCATGTCCAAAATTGGTTTTTTTAGAAATTTTTTGCTGATGATTTATGAATTCTAAAACTGGGCTTTTTTGGATTTTCTCTCGAAAGTTCGAAAATAAATTCGAATATTCTACCTTGAAAAAATTAAGTTGATGTTAATGTTTTCCTAGTTATTTGGAATATTAATCATGCCCAATTCTTTCTGAATTAAACGTTACGAACATTAGCCTAAAAATCAATTTGAGTTCATAAAAATCTTTTTGTTTAAAAATTTTGCTTCTTTTGACTTTCTTTCCAAAGTTCGAAACTACATTCGAATGCTCGAACATGTTAAAAATCTTTTTGTTGATGAAATATTCTAAAACTAGACATCTTTGGGGCTATTCACATATGACATAACTCTGTTTTCGAAACTTCGAAAGTAAGTCCGAATTTTCGGTCATGCTCAAAATCCTTCTACTGATGATATATTCTAAAGAAATGCTTCTTTCTTTCGAAAGTTAGAAATTACATTCGAATTTTGTAACATGGTCAAAATTTTTTACCTGATGAAATTTTTTATACATGCTCAAAGTCAATATGTTTAAGAAATATTCTACAACTGGATATATTTTGATTTACTTTCGTTAATTCAAAATTAAATTCGAGTTTTCGAACATGCTCAAAACCTTTCTGTTAATAAAATATTCTAAGGCTGGGCTCCTTCTGACTTTCTTTTGAAAGCTTAAAATTCATTTCGAGTTTTCGAACATGCTCAAAATTTTGTTTTATGAAATGTTTTAAATTTTCCGTCCAAATTAAATTGGAGTTGTCGAAAGTTTTTTGAAGGAATATTATAAAACTGAGTTTATTTTGTCTTTTTCTTGAAAGTTCGAAATAAAATTCGAGTTTTCGAACATACTTTTAATATTTCGTTGATGGACTATTTTAAAACTGATCTTATATTGACTTTCTTTAAAAATTTCGAACTAAAATTTGAAATTTCGAACATACTTTTAAGAATTTTAAATTTTTATATTCCATCTTTGACTAAATTTTGAGACTAAATTGAATCTTTCATTCATAATAAGGCACAAAATCTTCATCATAATATGTTATGTAGTTTGAGGATATAAAGTTAATATTAATTTTAAAAAGAAAATATTCAAAATTGGGAACAAAGTTTAAAATTAAATTATTCAATTAAATCAATCAAATTCAATCAATTAAATTAAATTATTCAAGTTGTTATTGTTTTTTTTTTATTTACATAAAACTATTATCTTTCATGTGAGCTGAATTCTAAATTTGAAAATTTGTAATGTTTGAATGTTTGAGCCAACTTTTTAGCAGTTGCACTTTTAAGCAGAAGTTAAATTTGAACGTTTTTTCCAAAGTTCGAAAAAATTTCGAATTTTCGAACATGCTAATTTTTTTATAATTTATCGTTATATCTTTGTATTTGGGCCATAAAATTTACTTTTAGCCAAGTTTCGAAAAGAAATTTAACTACACCCGCAAACTTTTTTCATATTTTTCTATAACCATTTTTAAAATTGATCTCTTAATTAATTCAATGGAAAAATGAAAGCTTCGCAACATCATTACTTTTATTTGATGTTTTTTTCTTCTTTCTTCCTTCTTACAAACTTTCGAAGCCAGAATCTCAATTAACATTGTAATGCAAATTTACAATATAAACTAATTTCACTTTCAATAGAGAAAATTTTCATATTTTTTTACATAATTTACGAGCACAAACAACTACATAAAAAATAAAATAAAAAAATGTCAGCAAAAATACTTTTCCTAATGGACAAATTAAACAAACAAACTCTTTTGCAAGTGTAATGGCTTCATTTAAAAATGTCACGATTTAAAAATTAACAAATTGAAATTATAAAATAAAAGAAATTATGATCGTGTGCAAACAACAACACAAATAAACTGAGCTTATTTTGGCTTTCTTTGGAAAGTTCGAGTTTTCGAACATTCTTTTAAGAATGTTAAATTTTTATATTACATCTTTGACTAAATTTTGAAACTAAACTGAAACTTTCATTCATAATAAAGCACAAAATCGTCATCATAATAGTCGTATGTTATGCAGTTTTAAGATACAAAGCTAATATTATTTTTAAATAGAAAATATTCGAAATTGGGAACAAAGCTTAAAATTAAATTATTCAATTAAAATAAATTAAATTTAATTATTCAAGTTTTTATTATTTTTTGTATTTGCATAAAGTTTTCATGTGGGCTGAATTTTAAATTTGAAAGAATTTCAGTTATCGTAAATTCGAAATTTAATTTGAAAATTTTTTGTAATGTTCGAATGCTCGCGCTAGCTTTTTAACAGTTAAACTTTTAAGCAGAAGTTAAATTTGAACGTTTTTTCCAAAGTTCGAAAAAATTTCGAATTTTCGAACATGCTCATTTTTGTATAATTTGTCGTTATATCTTAGTATTTGAGCCATAAAATTGACTTTTAGTCAAGTTTCGAAAAGAAATTTAACTACAGCCGCAAACTTTTTTCATATTTTTGTATAACCATTTTTAAAATTGGTCTCTTTAATTAATTCAATGAACAAATTTTGGTTTTCTTCAGTTTTTTTCATTCTATTACGATTGTAATCAAAAAGCAAAGATAAAAAATATCATAAGGTAAAGCGTAATATATTTAATTGGCAACGTTCGATTTGATTATAATAAAAATAAATCAACTGAAAATACGGTCTCTTGAACCAGCAAACCGATCTTGATCAAATTTACGGCGTTTCATGTAGTTATATCACACGCCTGTTGAATTAAAAGATATTTCAATATTTGTTTCAAATCAATCATAATTAAAATTTAAAAACTTCTTAATTAGTTTGAACCATTCACCTCCATTACATTTAAATTACACATTATTACTATGTTAATGAAAGCTTCGCAACATCATTACATTTATTTGAACATGTTTTTTTTCTTCTTTCTTCCTTCTTACAAACTTGCGAAGCCAGAATCTCGATTAACATTGTAATGCAAATTTACAATATAAACTAATTTCACTTTCAGTAGAGAAAATGTTCATATTTTTTTACATAACTTACGAGCACAAACAACTACATAAAAAATAAAATAAAAAAATGTCCGCAAAAATACTTTTCATAATGGACAAATTAAACAAACAAACTCTTTTGCAAGTGTAGTGGCTTCATTTAAAAAATGTCATGATTTAAAAACTAACAAATTGAAATTATAAAATAAAAGAAATTATGATCGTGTGCAAACAACAAAATAATTAAATATTTAAAACTAAAAAAGAAAATATGATTGACTCTCAACTAAAGTTGCTAATTGAATTAAATAAATTTGAACTTTAGAGGTTTGAATTTACGGCAGACAAAAAATAAGTTGCTAGTAAATTAAATTTAAACTTGTAAATTGAAAGGGAAAAAAGTATAAATAAATGAATTACGCAGATTTTGTGTAATGGATGATGATTTTTTTAGAAAAATTTTATGACCACCATATTTGAAAAAAGTAATTTTTTCAAGAGTTTTATGCCAGAAAAACGGTTTCAATATAATTTATCCGTCGCACTGTATACCGGCCGAAAATCATTTTGTTTATGGCTACCGATTTTAAAGTTATGGCAGTCATATGAAAGTAAACGCTAGTGAACCTCGCGAGCCAACAAATTACAGCTCTATTTCAACTATATCACAGCGAATAGGGTGATCCAAAATGGACTTTGTCAGTATTTTGCTAAAATGAAAGCGCAATTGGAAATTAGTTTTTTGAACTTGTACAATGTGTGGAAACCATCTTCGCACCCTACAAGTTCATGAAAAATGTGTGTTTAAAAACTCCTTTGCAATACATGCTCGTCACAACGTCACTGTTGTGAAAGTGTTAGAAACAAAACACATGTCTTAAACACACACACACCTTCAAGACATTTCGTGCAACCCTATAGTAGACAGGTAGGTCTGGGTGAGAAAATAATCTGAAAAATCTGAAAACCGGCCGTTTTCATCTAGGAAGCAGGGTTGTCAGATTTTTTCCGAAGTATTTCGCCAAATCGATTTTAAAAATCGCCAAAAGTCGCCAAAATCGATTTCATATAGGTTTTCTTAATATATATTTGATAATAAATTTGTTGTTATACAATAATTACCAAAACTTAAAAGATCGCCAAAAACTATAAAAACGCCAAAAACCGAAAAAAGTCGTCAAAACGAAAAAAGCACTAAAACCTAAAAAAACCGCTAAAACAAAAAATATCGTCAAAAAAAACTTAAAAAATCGCCAATAATGGAAAAAAGTCACCAAAACGGAACAAAGCGTCAAAAAATCGCCAAAAGTCGAAAAAATTGCCAAAACGAAAAAAGTGTCAACAACAAAAAAAACGCTAAAATTAAAAAATCACCAAAAACCGAAAAAGGCACCAAAACTGAAAAAGCGTCAAAGCTAAAATAAATCGCTAAAACTAAAAATATCGTCAAAAAGCGTAAAAAACGTTAAAACAAAAAATACGCTAAAACCAAAAAATCGCCGAAACTAAAAAAATCTCCAAAAACCGAAAAAACTGCCAAAACGAAAAAAGTGTCAAAAAGCGTAAAAAACGTAAAAACCAAAAATACGTTAAAACCAAAAAATCGCCGGAACTAAAAAATCGGCAAAAAACAAAACAAAATTGCAAAAAAGGAAAAGTCTCAAAAAAAACAGAAAAAGTCACCAAAATGAAAATAGCGCCAAACCCAAAAAATCGCCAAATCAACAACAAAAAAAAACTTAAAAAATAAAAAAACTAAATTTAACGAAAAAGCAAAATGAAAAATTGCCAAAATGAAAAAAATGGGAAAAAACGAAAAGGGATATACGTATGTATGTGTATTCGTACGGAACCCTTCGTGTGCGGGCTAAAGACGCACTTTACTTAATTTATTAGTTTTTTCTTTTTATAGTTGCCTATAAAATGCTACAATAGTTGTGGAAATTTCAATAGTCTGCCTCTTACGGTTTCCACGATACAGCTCTACTCCAAATTACATTAACTAATAGAATACCCTTTAATTTTTATTATTTTTACATTTTAGTATTTATTGGTGTAATCGTACACTAACTTTGAAAATTTCGAGTGTCTATGTATATATGTAAGTGTCTATATATTACGTTAGGAACTCAACATGTTCTGTTGCTCGCTTTGGAACACCCTTTAATTTGTAAGTTTCATATATTTGTTATTGTAGCGGCCATAGTTATAGTTAGCTTACTAAATCTACTCAAGCACCAGACTTAGCTTGAACGTCAGAAATCATTGATAACTTGAAATGTATTTGAGAGTTAATATCATACTTATTGACAATAAGTTCTCGGCATAGGAAATCTTATAAACCTTACGTTTAAAGTATAATATGTGTTCACCGTTTTCATGCAAAATGTCACAAGGAACATTTTTGTAAAACATTTCGGGCCGCTATATCGTCGACGAAGGGGAATTTTTTCACCTTTTTTCAGAAAAGGATTAAAAGACCCATACAACGAAGAGTTATAAGGATAATATCTACCAGTCTATCAGTCGTTAAATTTTGTCGTACATACAGTGTTATTAGCAATTCATCGTTTCCTGCGTATATAGAGCCTTCTTCAAGTCTAATATGCTCAATATTAACGTCGTGGAACCGCTTGTTATGTTTATAAAATAATATTTAAATTTTCTTTGAAAACTTAATTTTCCTCCAAAATGTTAATAACTTCATTATATATTTTGAATAAATAAAAGCTTCCGTAATTTCACTTTCATTTAAAAAGTCTTTGGCACATCAATCTTCGCTTATTGACAGCCACATACATTTAAACAATCGAAGCAGCATCTTATTGCCAACAAGCATCTTATTGTAAACAGTTGGCAACTACCATTAATCCGCCAAGATGTATAAAATTGACTAACCAAAATATTAAAGAAAAAACTCGCATTTGAACTTTACACAAGCAACCACTGTAGTTTCCAAAAATAAAATTGAGAAAATGCTACTTTTTAAAAACCAAGTTCAAAATGTTTACTATTTTTGCAAAAGTCAGCAAGCAACAAAGAAACCAACCACCTGTATGACCTTAACACATGAACTTCCAAAAAAACTACAAAATAAAACGAACCTGTTCCATGTCGCAAAAAGCTCATTTAAAATACTTTCTACTAATAAATACATTCATTCATTTGCAGCAACAAATTTAAGAAGCATTAAAAATACTTATTAAAACTGTTGTCGTTGTTTGCTGCCTCTTTTAACGCGGCACAGTGTGGACTTCTGGAAAATAAATGCTAATAAATCTGGAACTTCTAAACTGCTGATTGGACTCTATCTAAAACTTCGAACATCTTTAGAGGAGGAGGCAGGCTTTACAACGCGTGTCTTGGTGGCCTTCTGATTTAAGCACTAGCCATTTTTTTATATTTCCAACTGTTTCGGAACTATTCATAAATTAAAGGCGAAAAATTAGTTTTTCATGCAATTTTAAACTTTTTTTGCGTTTTCAAAAGCTCATAAAAATATGAGGAGGGCAAAATTTTTAAATTTTTATCATTTAATAGAAAGCCATTAGGAATAAAATAAGCCATAAATTATTAAAATCGATGAACAAACAATTTTACTTAGAATTTTGTCAAAAATCGAATGATGACTTTTTTTAATTTAAAATCTAATTGTATACTAAAAGTTTTGGGGAAATTAAAAAATTCAAGGCAAAAAAACTTTTTTTCTTTAAAGTTAAATATCTGTTAAATTATAAGAGATACAAAAACACATACCGGGACATTTTTGTTCTTGAATTTTTTAGCTTAAATTTTTGAAATCGGATAACATTTAAAAAAGTTACAACCCTCAGAGGTTACAAGCCTCAGAGTCCCAGGTCCTAGATAGTCAACTTTGACCGATTGTAACTCCGCCAGTACTTTAACGAGAAAGACAGCAGACGCACGCTGTGAAGCGTGTTTCCTCCTCTAAAGATGTTCGAATTTTTAAATAAATCCAATCAGCAGTTTAGGAGTTCCAGATTTATTAACATTTATTTTTCAAAATTACCCACTGTGCGGAGCGAACTGGAAAATTCGTATAGACAACAGGCGAAAATCTTTCGCACGGGTATTGCCTTTTTTATTTGTTTTTTTTTTGTGTAACCGCAACCAACCCAAAACGTAATATGCTCGAAAATGTTGTTCTTGTTGTTGTTGCTGATGATGTTGATGACGCTGCTAGAGAGTGTCAGTCAGTGTTTGTTGCTACTGTAATTTTGTGAAAAGTGAAAGAAAAGGCGGCATTTTTTTCGCTGACGCAAAAAACAATTTAGTTAAACAAGGAAAAATTAAAATTTTAAATAAACGAAAACTGTGCAGCATAATCAAACAGCGATTCCCAAATATTATTTAAAAGGCAGTCTTTTAGAAAAGGTATCTTTTTGAATAAGTAACTTTTTTAAAAAGTACCTTTTTCAAAAAGTGCCTTTTTCAAAAAGTACCTTTTTCAAAAAGTACCTTTTTCAAAATGTACCTTTTTCAAAAAGTACCTTTTCAAAAAAATACCTTTTCAAAAAAGTACTTTTTTAGAAAAGTACTTGTTTTAAAAAAGTACTTTTTTAGAAAAGTACTTGTTTTAAAAAAGTACTTTTTTAAAAAAGTACTTGTTTTAAAAAAGTACTTGTTTTAAAAAAGTACTTTTTCAAAAAAGCACCTTATTAAAAAGTAATTTTTCAAAAAAGTACCTTATTAAAAAGTACCTAATTGAAAAAGTAGTACCTTTTTAAAAATTACCTTCTTAAGAAAATACCTTTTCAAAAGAGTACCTTTAAAAAAAATACCTTTTTACAAAGTACTTTTTTTAAAAAAGTACCTTATTAAAAAGTACCTAATTAAAAAAGTAGGTTTTGAAAGACGTGCCTTTTTAAAAATTATCTTTACAAAAATTAAAAGTTTAACGTGGGGGTTAAAGATTTGTTAGGGACTATATACTTTATACTGAAAATTTTGTAAAAAGCGTGACAAAGGGGGGAATAACTATCAAATGAAATACAGCTCTAAGAGTGACAGTATGAATTGATTAAAAGTAGATGATATTCAACTCTTGACTGCAAACCACCGACTTTGGTCGAGTGGTCTAAGTAGAAAAGAACTGTGAAGAGATTAGCGGGAGCTATCGAAACGTCAGTTCAACCCTCCATGCAGTCAAAATATTCTTTGTCTACATGCTTTACATTTATCTCTAAATAAAAATATAATTTAATTGAAAAATTAAATTAAAACCGATCTCACGCCAAAAATAATTAAATTTCTTTGGATAAAAAAGTATTTTTTAGAAGAGTTTCCCTTAAAAAAGTACTTTTTTATTAAGACTCTCTGTTTAAAAATCATAGTTTTTGTTTGCGAAAAGTAATAATAAAAATGCACAAACTAAAATCAAAAATAATCCTATAAAATCAACAATTTTGTATGCAATAATTTAAGTAAAATTAATGCAGTTCATTGACTTTGAGTAATGTGTATGATCAACTTGGTCGTCATCAGTAAACATTGACTATGACTACGATGATGATGATGATGATCACCAACATTAAAATGATGTAAAAATATTAAATCACCCATGAATTTTGTGCTTTATTGGTTTTTTTTTTTTGATGAAGAAAAAAATTTTCATTTAACTGGGAGTCAGACAGAGTCGCATACAATGTTTTCAGTTCAAAGTTATGTGCATGAGGAAATTATTTTACAGCAAATCAAAAAAAAAGTGTTATTAATAAAACATATGCATTTATTTATTTGTTTGTAAATTTATGATCTCATTTTGTTTGTTCATTTTTCACTCACTTGGCCTTTTAGCAGAGACTCTTAGAAAGATTGTTTTACAAGTAAAATATGCGTTGTAAAATAAATTGAAATATTTTGTCTACATATTTTTCTATGGGATCATTTTTAAGCTTATTAAGTTGTTTGTCATTTTGACAAAGACAAAGAAATAATTTTCTCTTCAAAATTAAAAAAATAATAATATTCTTAATAGTGAATTCGATCATAAATCTGACCAGATATCGCTTATTTTGCGTCGTCATAACTAAAATTTTTAACTTTTGTGCTGATAATGCAGAATTATTCGCCATATCGTTCTCCATATTGTGTGAAAATTTCATATAAATATTTTGTATATTCAACCCTTGAGAGAATAATGAAATTTTCTTTCTCCATTAAGTTACGTGCAAATTGAAAACTTTAAACTCGTTTTCTGTAAAACTAGATTTTTTGAGTTAATACGACGTTGCAGCAAATGAGCGATATTTATGCAGAAAACAGAAGTAAAAAAGTGTATGTTAAAACAAGAACTCCAGTTCAAAGAAGTACCTTTTCCTTTAAAAAGCACATTTTAAAACAAGTAGCTTTGAAAAAAGAAACACATTTAAGAAAAACAACCTTTTAAAAAAAATACATTCAACAACATTATCTCTAAAAAAAGCTTCTTTTGAAAAGGTACTTTAAAAAAGCACTTTTTAAAAAATATTACCTTTTAAAATAAAGCCAGCAAAGTGCGAATTTGACTCGCACACGAAGGGTTCCGTACGAATACCATATACATACATATATATGCCTTTTTAGCGATTTTTTTAGTTTTGGCGAATTATTTGGTTGTGGCAATTTATTTCCTTTAAGAGATTTTTTGGTTTTTTTTTTTGCGATTTTTTTCGTTTTTTGGCGACTTGTTTATTTTTTAGCGACTTCTTTTTGTTTTTTGAAGATTTTTTTCAGTTTTAGCGATTTTTGTTAGTTTTGCCGATTTATTTCGTTTTGCCAATTTGTTTGGTTTTGACGATATTTTTAGATTTTACGATTTTTTTAGTTTTGGCGCTTTTTCTGTTTTAGTGATTTTTTTATGTTCGGCGTTTTTTCGTTTGGCGATTTTTTTCGTTTTTAGTAATTTTTGCGATTTTTCTAGTTTTGACAATCTTTTTCGTTTTGGCGATTTTTGTCTTGTTTTGTGGCGATTTTTTAGTTTTGGATATTTTTTTCGTTTTTTTACGATATTTTTAGTTTTGTTTAAGAAGATGCAGCTAAATTTCAAAATTACAAAGTCTGATAGAATACCCTTTAAATTTAATTCGTTTATTATTTTAGCATTCGGTATTGGTGCCTTTAAAATGCTGCACTACTTGTGAAAATTTTAAGAGTTTGGCTCTATATATAACTTTATGGGTCAGAAGATGTAGCTAAATATCAAAATTAAATAATCTGATGGAATACCCTTTATTTTTTATACTTTTTTTTAGCATTCGCTACTGTTGCATTTAAAATGCTGCACTAGCTGTGAACATTTCAAGAGCCTCTTACGATTTCCAAAATACAGCTAATTGTCAAAATTACATAGTCTAAATTGTATTAACTGATAGAACACCCTTTAATTTTTATTTTGCTTAAATTTCAGTGTTGGTCGGTGTAGTCTGTATTTTAATACAATAACTTTGAAAATTTCAAGTACCTATATAGAAGTGTCTGTACATCATATTAAGATTTCAACATTGTATTTCGTTGCTCGCTTTAGAACGCCCTTTAATTTTTAACTGGCATATATTTGTTGTTGTAGCGGCCATAGTTACTCATATTCTGTGAAAATTTCAGGTCTGTACCTCTTACGGTTCTCGAGAAAACAACCTGTGACAGACAGGCAGACAGACAGAGGGACGGACGGACAGCGTAGCGAAAACAGTAGGGTACCTTTACACTTTTGGTGTACGGAACCTTAAAAAGTACCTTTAAAATAGGAATATTCAAGAAAGTACCCTTTACAAAAACATCCTTTTAAAAAAGTACCTAAAATTTTAAAAAATTAACAGTAGCCATGCTCTGTGAGTGTGAGAATGTGAGAACTTTTCGATGCGAGTGAATTATTATCATCCTGTGGAACACAGGGTGAATAAAAAAAACACATACATTTTCTTTGTTTATTTTAATATACATATTCAGTTTAATTATTTTATAAATCATCCTGCAAAAAACGGGATGACTATTATAATGCGAGAAGTTGTCACAAGTTGCAGAGCATGGACTTAGGGAACAATTTTTTTTTTCATCAAAAATTACTAAAAGTACCTTTTGTAAAAAATTTACCCCTTGAAAAGTTTGTATTAAAAAAGTGGCTTTTTATATGGTATACGTTATGTTATGTTATGTCAAGACAAGACAGCATATGGAAGGAAAAAATAACATGACATGATGGGACGTGGCATGTACATCTGTGGAGGTACTAATACAACTCCTCAGATGTAGTAGCAGCACACTTCCCCTTAATCACCACCGAACACGTGTCAATCAGTTTGGGACCAACTACCGAAGCAACTGCAGGGGTCACCACAGGCGGCCTAAAGACGGCAACATTAAACACAGAAGCCGTAATCAACCTAGCTGGTGTACTACCGGTCACCAACCTTCCCCTCAAAGGCTCATTCTCAGCTATGAGCTTCATCAAGAGAACCTCATAAACCACCTAAATAGTAGACACCTTACGAGCCAGCAACCTATCTACTCCGTCAGCTAGCAACAGCTCTATCAGTGAACCAGTGACCCTTTTAATCTCTATCACGAAATTACCACCATCACTAATTAATCCCACCGACATAAATAGCCCCTTATTCCTCTTACCAGAGGCCTCAGCACTGTCAGTGGCATCAGTGCCATACGATTATCAGCCGTGCACATCACATACCAGTCGACGTACCAGCAGCACTAACTAGCTTACCAGCCAAAATAACAGCAGCAGGATCAAAAATACCGGTCGGTGCTTCGAAGTATATTTTAAAGTTACTCGACCGCGTACAGGAGAGGGCGAAGAAGCTCATCGGCGATAGTAGAGTAGCCAACTCTGTTGACTCGCTGGAGCATCGACGCAATGTGGGGTGTATTTTGTTGTTTCATCGCTACTACAATGGCATGTGCTCTGATGAAATCAGGGAACTTGCTCCCGAAACCCGCTCTTTTTTGAGAACAACACGTTCTTCATTAAGAGCACATCCATTTGTGGTCGATACACAAACAAATCGCACTACGCATTACAGAGAGAATTCGTTCTTTGGCCAAACAGTTCGTATGTGGAATAAACTCCCCGCAGAGGTCTTTCCAGCCACTTTCAATGTTGGAAGGTTCAAATCGAATGTCCATAAACACTACTCCCTCTATCCTCCTTCCCACAACCAATTTTCCTAATTCCGGCACAATGCATTACATGAGTAGTGGTCATCCCCTGAGTGCTGGTCTTATAAAAAAAATACCAGCCAGCGGAAGGTACTATAGCAGGACCTGAAACAGCAACAAAAGCTGAAAAAGCAGTAGAAAAGGCGACACCAATAGTATCAGCAGCAACATATGCACCATCGCTTGTTCTTAAAGAACTCTCTCCTTCTCACTCTTATCAACCTCGCTATGCATGTCACTATGTCTCACTTTATTAATGGAGGAAGGCGGCTCCATAGTCTTGGACTTCGTTATAACTGACGTCTCGTCAACGTTTCTCCCTTCGCAATTTTTCACTTCGACAGTGGACTCGGAGGAGCCATGACTCCCGCGAAAAAACTTATTTTAAGACAAATTCCAGCTACCTTAATGACACCAATCAATAGGAAGAACCCCCAGATAATAATAAGAATAAGCTTCCAGAAGTCGTCAGCATCTAAAGCAACTGCCACTTGAAAGATACGAAGACCATAGTTATCAATAGATAGCCACTTATTCAAGTCACAAACCACTTAGCAAGGACGCAAATCAGGTCGGAGATCCCAAAAATCCTAGGAGTTCCCCAGTACTCCGCGGTTCACACTTCATTTTGTATTCTCGTTACCAGTATTCGTTAAGGCCATTTCAGATTATAATACAAGTATTAATTCTTTTTTAATTTTTCTAATAACAATACTTGTATTATAGTGTGAAACGGCCTTTACTAGTATTTGTTACCAGTATTCGAGTACTTGGTTCACGTTTTTTTTTTTCAAACGTATTTTTTCATATTGAAATTTTTGCTCACAGCCCAAAGCATTGGTTTTTAATTATGTGCATGGCGTGCTATAAGGAACTACATTCCAAAAATGTATCTATTTTGCAAAAGTAACATATAACTTTTCTCTCTTTTGTCCTGTTGAAAAAATTTCTATTTTGGCAAGGACTTTCTCTAGCAGATCTCTTTAGCATATCTTGATTTTTCAAATTATTTTCTGTCATTCATTTAAGCCTTTAGAGTACTTAAACTTCGCTCAATACTTAATTGTGTTTTCAATTATATTTTTAAATTATTCTGCCCTACACACGCACTTCATCGCATAAAACACATAAAACTCTCATGTTTTATTACTTTTTTTTTTTTGTTTTATTTAAATGTTCTTTGTTTTTAAAATTTGCCATCCAATTCCTTGTCTCTTCAACTGACTGCCATTCAATTTAAAATTTCTTTCTCTTGTTTTTTTTTAATAAAATATAAAATGATATCAAATGAATTTGTAATCGTAGACAAAGATGTACGCATGCATGTACGTACCCGTATGTAGACTTATTCAAATATCTGTGCACCATAATATTTCTATCACTCGACCATAATTGTTCATGTCCAAAGGGAGCACTTTATGAAACTACTTGTGCAGTTGTTTCTCTGTTTAATTGTTGGAGGATTTACGATATAATGTATTTTGCATTTCAATTTGTGGTATTGTGGTTGGTGTCCGTCCCCCTTCTACCCCTTCTGTTCATCATCTAATTGCAGTTTAACATATGTTTAATTATTTGTTAAATAAGTAAATAATCAATTGCATACACAGACAACTAGAATTAAAGAAGAGATGAAAGTGTTCAACACATTATCATTAGTAATGATCATGTACTATTGTCGACTGAATGTATCGCAGTACTCGTATCATATGATCATTGAGTGGTTTGCATCATTTAGCGCCATTTGTTGACAAAACAACGAAAATTCTAATTGATTAAGAAAAAAAAGTACATAAAAATATTCCCACGAGAGGGTGCTGCAGAAGTGTTGATACAAAATTTTATTTATTCTAGAATAATTAATTTGTTTAATTTGTTTTAAGTTTCAATTTCTCTGATGCGAGTATGTCACCACACAAACTATTTAACCCATTTAGAGTTTTGTTTTTTTTTTTTAATTTTAAATCTTTTATAGAAACTCTATTTAAGTATTTAAGCATGTGTAAAGTATTTTATGGTGACATTAAAATGGTCTTAATAAAAATTGTATGGTTGGTTGATGTAATACAGTATCATTTTAGCTTTAGCGAGACTTAGACATTTGAAGAGCACAGGTCAAGGATACGGATATGTAATAGAGTTTTTACGGGGTCTCAAAGATGCTTCACAGTGTGTTTGAAGCAGAAACCGGCAAAACATATCACATGGGGTTTTTTACTCTGGCACGAACATTCAAACAAGCGGGTTGTGTTATTGCTTGTTTCTTGCTATTGCTTGATATACACTAACAAAAATTTTGTAAGAGCGAGAGCTGCAAAATAAAAACCATAGAACCAAAATGTATTAGTATGTGTTTGCCGAATCTGGCCTCTTAAGGCCAAATTCTTAATAGTTCCTCTGCGATTCGTGATATGTTTTAATGTCAAACACCAGTAATCAAAAGCAACTAAACCCATATTATATTGTATTATACTTTGTCCAATCGATACTGAATATCCAAATTTTTATATAACGGATAGCAAAGCTCAAGGTAGATTTATTTACAAGGTAGTCACAGTTCCTTGTAAATGTCAAATTATTAAAACACATACACAATATAACTTGTGTATTTTGATACAAAAATGACAGCCACAAATAAAAAAAATAGTAAACAGCTGTGGAATCAAGAGTACCTGGTAAATAAATCTACCTTGAGCAAAGCCCACATAAATTTTTATTTTAGGTAAAGAAACTAAAATTTATTTGAATCCATCAGTGTTTAAAAAACTATATCAACGAAAAGTACAAAATACTCTATTAAAACGTAAAAAATCTAAGTCTTTAATATAATATTACTACTGCTATCTTCACATTTTTCGTATTGTAACTTTAAAAGCAAGAACTAAAAGTAGCACAATTGTAGTTTTATATTAGCCCTGCTATTTCTCAAATTTAGTTGCCATTATAAGTAATTTTTTGTTTAATATACTGAATAGCAAAAGATAGAGATGTAGCAACAAAAAAAAATTAAGTAGAATAGTTTATAATTTTCTTGCTATGCATATCTGTGAATCTTAGTAGCATTAAAAGTACAGAGTATTATTTTAAAACTTTTACTGCTACCTACTTTGTAGCTTTCTTCCCACTGCTATATGTGAGCTTTAGTTTCAGTAAAATTACATATTACTATTTTCAAAATAGCATACTTAATATATTATGTATATAAAACATATACATGTATATGAAAGAAATATATATATATATATATATATATATATATATATATATATATATATATATATATATATATATATATATATATATATATATATATATATATATATATATATATATATATATATATATATATATATATATATATATATATATATATATATATATATATATGAAAGTAGCGCAATTACAATTCTCTTGCTACTGATATGTATATATTTTAGTTGCGGTAAAAGTAGTATTATTTTTGAAAATTTGTCTGCTACCCATCTTAATACCAATGGAAAAATTAGATGCCTAGTATATGAAGTACCAAGCTTAAAATATAAAGTAGTGCAGCTTATAATTTTCTTTGAATGTTAGAAGCAGTGAAAGTAATATTGTTTTAAAAATGTTACCTTAATAGCAATAGAAAAATGCGACACGTCAGAATTTTTTTGCTACAGTAATATATAAAAAGTTTGGCAACAGTAAAAGTAGTACTAATTTTTAAACTTTTGCTGCTACGTAAAATTAAATATGTAGCAAAAGAAAGAACTTAAAATAGTGCATTTACAATTTGCTTGCTACTGATATCTATAAATTTCAGTAGCAGGAAAAGTAGTAATATTTTTTAAATTGCTCATTATCAATAGAAAAATCAGATGCCTGGTATATGAAGTAGCAACAGTAAAATTTAGATCAAAGGCATTTATAATGCTCTTACTACTGCTATATTTTAATTTTAGCAGCAGTAAAAGTTAGATTTTATAAAAAAAATTTAATGCAGCAAAAGAAAAATTAAAGCTGCGCGGCTTAAAAACTGTAAAAATAGGACTAATTTTTTAAATTTTTACTGCTACGTTTCCTAGTAGCAGTAGAAAATCAAATACATGAGATATACCAAGTAGCTGAAATTCATAGCAGTGTGGTCTATAATTTTCTTGCTACTGATATCTTTGAATCTTGGTAGCAGTGAATCTTTGTAGCAGAAAATTTATAATATTTTTAAAATTATTACTGTTACCTACTTCACCGCTAATAGAAAAATCGGATACATAGTATATAAAGTAGCAAAATAAACATTTCAAGCTAAAAAATCAAATACCTAGTATATGAAGTAGCAACAGAAAAATTTAAAGCAAAACATTTTACAATTTTAGTGGTATTAAAAATAATATTATTTGAAATATATTAATACTTCCTATATTAATAGCAATAGAAAAATCATCTAACATCACACATATGAAGTAAGAAAAGAAAAATATTAAAGTAAATATTTACTGCTACGTTCCTTAGTAAGAATATAAAAAATAAGATACATTAACTTTTTACACATCAATTATTTGCTACTGTTATATTAAATTTTAATAGCAGTAATGTTGCGATTGGTCACAATTTTACTCTCGCCTCCTTGGTTGATACAGAAACATCAGATAGCTGTTATGTACATGAGTTAGCAAAGAGATAAATTTAAAGAATAGCAGTAAAAATATTATAATTTTTAAAACTTTTACTGCTACCTACCTTAATAGCAATGGGAAAATCAGATACATTAGATATACATACATACATACTTATGTATGTATGAAGTAACCAAAGAAAAAGTGTAAAGTACCGTACGTAGCCTATAATATTCTTTCTTCTGCTGTATTTGAATTCTAATAACAGTAAAAGTATGATTTTTACACCTTCTTCAGTAGCAATATAAAAATCGGTATATAGGATGTGCAGTAGCGTTTTTCCACTATTACATTTAAGTTTTAGTAGTAGTAAATGTAAATTCAAATATAAAGCAGCAGAAGAAAAATGTTTATTTACTTCCATAATTTTCCTGCTACTGTTATATTCAAATTTTCGTAGCAGTAAAAGTAGTATTATTTTTAAAAATGTCTCTCCTACCTACCTTATTAGCAAAAGATACACATTCATATGTATGTATCGCACACATAGTATATAAAGTAGCAAAAAATAAATAAAAGCTGTGCTATTTACAATTTGCTTGATATTGTTGTCTTTAAATTCTAGTAGCAGAGGAAGTAGTAAAATTTTTAAAATTTGGACTATTGTAGCACAATTAATAATTTTCTTGCTATTGCTATCTTTTAGTTCTAGTATCAATAAAAGTAGCATTATTCTTAAATTCTTTACTGCTACCTACCTTATACGAAGTAGTAATAAAATTATATTTGGTGGTAGCAAAATAATAAAATAGAGGTAGCAGTAAAATAACCGTAAAGTAGCAGTATAAAATCATTAAAGTAGCAGTAATATTACAGTTGAAGAAGCCGGTAGTAAAAAGTAAAGTGAGCAGCAAACCAAAATGAAACGATAACCATATAATCGTTATTGTTTTGATGGTACATAATGTGTGGATCGAATGAAAAGGCCGATCAGAACAACATTATATATTTACATATACTCATCATAGTTCCAAAGCTATCTCTAATATAATACTACTGCTATTTGAATGTTGCTCTCTTGCTATCTAACATTATTCCATTGCTACCGCAAGATAGCCTATTGATACTTGGCATACTTGTTCATTTGCTATTTCTGTTACTACTTATACGGTGAAGGTAGCAGTAGTAACAGTAGTAACAAAAATGAAAGTCGAAATTCAGCAGTATTAATAAAACATATATAATATATAAGCTTCAAAGAGGCCATTATAAAACCATTTTGTTTTTTATGCTACTGCTCTATATTAGCAGTAATTTTGTAATGCTATAAAATATGACAGCTAATAAGTAGAACAAATTTATAGCAATGCGTCTATACCAATCAATATATGTATGTTGAATGTGTATAAATAGACCTTAACGCTCTTTTACTTAATCTATCCGTTTTTCTAGCTTTTTTTATTTAAGTCAAATTTTAGATTCCCTGCCCCTGCCCCTGCCCCTGCCTCTGCGCCTGCTCAAAACCGACCTTTTTATACAACATCTACACCAATGAACGCGTTCAATTGCATAAGTTAACAACAAAGTAAATTATAAAATATTCTCTATTTTACTTCAATTTATAAAATTGCATGTTTCTTAAGAACAAAATATTTTTTTTAACGACTTGATGCATAATTGATTGTTGATTTATGCGTGCAACAAACACATGCGGCACAAAGTAGTTTTTAATTAAAAAAAAAGCAAAGAAAAAAATGAAATACACCTAAACAATATTTGTTTATAAGTTCGTTCAAATTGATAAATATCAGTTAAAATTCCAGATTTTCTAAATTGAATACTAGACATTCTGCTGCTGAATATATTGAAACTTATTTCTATGTACCCGTAGCTTGAGGAGTGTAAAATTTTACAGGGCTGTTTGTTGTTGCCTCCATACAATTGCGTGCCACATTTTTTATTATTATTCTTATTTTAATGTGTGTAAATTTTTTAGATAGCGAGATAGGGGGCAGGCAAACGATAAATGCAACATATATATAAAAAATCAAGTAAATAATTGTAACTTAAAGATACAAATCAAATTCACTACACAATGAAAATTGTATCTGCACCAGTGAATATATGCTGCTACACTTACACTCGTACAGACAGACAGACAGACAGACAGACAGAATTTGGCTACAAATAAAATTTATTCTTGTTTTTCATTTAAATATTATTAAATGTTGTCTGTCTGTCGGTCTGTCTATCTATCTCGCTTGGTGTGTTTGTTACAAGTATCTCAAGTGAGTGTTTGCGTTGAAGTACAAAACTCACAGATACAAATAAGTTCTTGGCGTTCTCGTATTTTTTTATCACAATTTTCTTCTTTTGATTTTTTTTTTTTGTTTATTTTGGTCGTTTAAGTTGCAATTTATTCATTGAATTTAATTTTCAATTTTATTTACATTTTGATGATTGTAAATTAACTCTGACGACGACGACGACGAATGAAAAATGATAAAAACTTTTTTGCTTCGCTTGCGATTAGAACTGAATCACAAGACTGTTTTAGTGAAGGAGGACTTTTTTCCATAAAAATTAAACAAGAATACTAACTTAGTTAGTGTTTTTAATTTAAATATTTAAACATTAAGGCATTGTTCTTTTTTTTATTAGTTTAAATTAGCATTGTTCACTTTGCTTTTCGTATGACTTTAAGTTTAAGTAAAATAACGACGTCACAACCAGACAATTTAAGTTTAACTTTAAATGAAACGTTTAATTAGTCTAGTCTTTAATTATCTGCTCGTTTACACTCAATGAAAAGTTGTTGGCCTAAATTAAATTAGTGAAACTAAAAAAATTGGATTCTAGCTAAGGCAATTTAGAAGTTGCAAGGGGCAGTCCCTAAAGGATTATGACAATGTTGGGTTTTAATGAAAAAACAGTCTTAAGGGTTGGGCTGTTCATATATTACATAAAGTCATATTTTTTGTTTTGCTTTTTTAGGGTTCCGTACACTAAAAGTGAAAAGAAACTTTTTTTCGCAATACCGTCCATCCATCCGTCTTTTTTTCTGTCTTCACAGGCTGTTTTCTCGAGAACTGTAAGAGCCACGGACCTGAAATCAGAGAAATGTATAGCTATGACCGCTACAACAGCAAATATATGAAAGTTAAATATTAAAGGGTGTTCTAAAGCGAGCAACGAAACATGCTGAAATCTTAATGTAACATACAGGAACTTATATATAGCCACACGAAATTTTCAAAATTAGTGTATGATTACAGACACTGCACCAATAAATACTGAAATTTAAAGGGTATTCTATCAGTTAATGTAATTTTTACTATGTAATATTGAGAATTACGTGTATCTTGGAAAGCGTAAAAGGCAAACTCTTGAAATTTTCACATCTGGTGCAGCATTTTAAATGCAACAGTAGCGAATGCTAGAAAATCAAATCAACTAAAAATGAAAGGGTATGCTATCAGGTTCTGTTATATTAAAATTTAGCTGTATCTTATCAGCCATAATAATTAAACACTTGAAACAAACAAAATTAATAATTAATGGGTAAATTAGATATTAAAGGATATCCCAATAAGTTATGCAAGAAAATTTTCAAAACGAAAAAATCGCCAAAACAAAAACAAAACGCATAAAAATCCCTAAATTAAAAAAAAATGCCGAAAAAAATCACCAAAATGGAAAAAGCGCTTAAAGGAAAAAGCAGCAAAAAATCGCTAAAAATGTAAAAAAATCGCGAAAAACAAAATAAAAAATTGCGAAAACAAAAAAATCGCCCAAACTAAAATAATCGCCAACACGAAAAAAAAACGCCGAAGCTAAAAATATTGTCAAAACCGAAGAAAAATCTCCAAAACTAGCAAAAAACCGCCAAAACCCGACAAAAGTCGGCAAACCTAACGAAAATCGCCAAAACCTGCAAAAAATCGTCAGAACAAAAAAAAATCGCTAAAACTAAAAAAAATCGGCAAAAACAAGAAAATATCGTCTAAAGACGAAAAAAGTCGCAAAAATATCACCAAAAATGAAAAAAATCTCCAAAAACTAAAATAATCACCAACACGAAAAAAACGCCAAAACTAAAAAAATTTCCGAAGCTAAAAATACCGTCAAAAATCTCCAAGGCTAATAAAAATCGCCAAAACCTGAAAGAAATCGCCAAAACGAAGAAAGCCGGCATAACCAACAAAAATCGCCAAAACCGAAATAGTTGCCAAAACAAAAAAAAACGCCAAAACTAACAAAAGATCGTCAAAAAACTAAAAATTGACAAAAATGAAAAAAGTCGTCAAAATGATAAAAAATCTCCAAAACTAAAAAAATCACCAAAAACTAACAAACTCGCCAAAACTAAAAATATCGTCAAAAACCAAAAAAAAAATTATAAAACCAAAAAAATCACCAAAACTAACAAAAGTCGGCAAAAGCTAAAAAGTCCGCTAAAACGAAAAAACAAAACACTCTAAATTTAAAAAGTCCAAAAAATAAAAATCGTCAAAACGGAAAAGCGGATATACGCAAATATTGGTTGTGTAGGAAATAAATTAAAAAAAAGAACGCTGTTTCTGTTAGTGATCTTGTACCCAACGAACATATTGTTTTTAACAAACCCAATATAATGACTTTGGCGTATATTCATAGTCATAAACAAAGTACACTTTAGGAACTTAAAACCAGTATTGCCATACAAAATACTGATTTTAAACTCTTAAAGTATACTTTGTTTTGACTATGAATATGCGCCTTTATATTGAGTTTGTTAAAAACAGTATTTTCGTTGGGTACACACAAGCAGAAACGATATCAATTTTTTAGTGTTTGTGTATGCCAGGATCTAAATTTATAAGTAGATACGCTTTGGGATAGTCATATTAGTAGTTGTAGTGCTACTGGTCAAAAAAGGATAGTCATATTCCTAGTCGTAGCAAGACTAGTAACGATACTAGTAAAAAAAGAACAATCATATTACTAGTTGTATCGAGGCAATAGCGATACTAGTCAGGAAAGGACAAAATTTTTAGGTATATAACTTGTGTATAAAACATATTTTTAGGTCTTAAAAAAATAAGTAGAAAGTCGCTCAATGGGTAGAGTACTTGCTTTGCAAAATTAGGAATGTGTGTTCGTATCCCGGTTGAGCCAAAGCTTTTTTAAGACTTACAAAATCTAAATAAACAAGTTAGTAAAAACTCTAGTTTACAACAACTAGGATTCCAACTGGGATATAACTGTATACAAATGAACTAGTTGGGCTCCTATGACCACCTAATGTTAAAATCGATAGTTCGATATATGAAAAAAGGACAGATGGACAACTAGTCTGAAGTAAAAAGCAACTAGTATAGTTCTAACTATATACTAGTTACTTTGTCTGCAAGGATATTATATACGAACACTAAAAAAATAGATATTGTTTCTGTTTGCGTGTACAGTACGCTAAATAATGTTAGGTTTTTTGAACACTGGTGGTCATACATGAAGTATGTAATGTCAGCATATAAGATTTTATAAAAATGTGTTGCTCTTACAAAAAAAACATACTTTTCAGCACAAACTACATACTGCCTGCATTACTTTACAGTAGTTAAATCAATTACTTACTAGTAAATAGTTCAGCCAGTTATTATCTTACTGACACAGTATTAGTGCCTTCACTTATCATGTATATAATTAACAGTTCAACCCCTGGCGAGGCAAAGACGATTTTTTTTATTGTGTGCATGTTCGTAAAATTAAGTTTTGCGCTCGTAACAAAAGAGTTAATGCTCCATTACTCATACGTATTGATTGTTTCTGTCACATTGAAAAGTTGCTATGAGACAGAAACGATCATGTGACAGAAACGATATGAGTAATGGAGCCTTAAAGGTTCCATTACTCATACGTAACGTTGATGTAGTTGCATATTGCTGATCGTTTCTGTCTCATAGCTTTTCAATGTGACAGAAACGATCAGCAACTATATTAACGTTACGTATGAGTAATGGAGCCCTTATGCAGTAGACCAATAAAGCTACGGTCACACTTGACAAATATTTGGCGATATAAGCGTAACCACAAGTTTTGCTCAGGGTTAGTGTTAATTAACTTGCAAAATAAAATTAATTATGCTGCAAAAAGCAATTTTTTACAATTTTTAATAAATGTGAACCCATATGGAATTAAAACAAATAAAATTTTTATTTGTCTGTTAGCCACGTTTTTTTTCGTCGAAGAATTGACCGTAGCTTAAGTTAACAGCTTGACAAAAACCACAACAATAACTTCAAATGGCATGAGTTCAATGCTCAGCAGATACATTTAATTTGTGTTATATTTAGCGTATTCAATGAGTTTTAAATATTGAAATTTTTAAGTTGTTATTTGTAAGCCAAGGTGCTAATTACTTGTCTCCAATGTCATTGTCATGTTAAAGTAATTGGTTGAAATAGCAAAGTAAGTAGTGAAGGGTATGTTTAATAACATATTAGCTCATTACTTTGCCATCAAAATTTTTGTTGGCTTTATTTTAAATATTGAATAAAGTATTTACTTTAATTAATTTTCTCATACCTAGCTAGACAATACTTTGAATACAAAATAGATCTACGATTGTTTTTCAATAAAGAAAATAATTGAAAGCACGTACAAATCTTTCGGTTTGTTAATAAAATCTTTGCATAATATTGACATATGTATATATAAGGTGTAATTCCTAATGGGGCGTGAATATTTTTTTAATCTATTTTATGATGCTAGTCTCTTAAAATAGCCCAGTGCAAAAGGTGTAAGTAGATTTTAAGTAATGACTTATTTTCATTACTTCCATCCCAGCAAAAAATTTGCTAACAATAATTCAAAAAAGTATAAGGGGACTTATTTAACTTGTAACTATTGCCAATTTGACTAGATAACTATACGGCTATTTTTATTTTTGAAGTTAAAAAATGCAATTACAAGTATACAAGAATTAACTAGTAATTATTTCACCTGCTTACAGCTAAAATATATGTGGTTAATTTCTTTAGTATATTGCTGCAGAAATAAAATTCAAACCTATTCGACGTAATATAATGATGCACGGCGTCTGAGGTTAAACAGTCCATCTAGTTGTCAAACAGTATTTGCATGAAATATCCTCGTCCGTCCACATTTTTGAAAAAAAATTTTAAAAACTTGTTGTTAACCTTTTTTTGTAGTCAGATAAGTTTGACATTCCTTTTCATTAGCGACATATAAAATAAAGTCGCGGTCAACAACAAAAATGTTAACATTCAAAGCTAAATATCTTTTGAACTATCAAACGTAAATTTAAAAACTAAACAATTTTTTCTTTATCTTCTCATTAGCTTTCAAAGAATTTAAATTGATTAAAATTGGCCAATATTTGTAAAAGTTACGTGCTGTAAAAATGTTCAAAAGCCGAGGCCAACATATTCTTCCTCTAAGACTTTTCCTCTAAGACATATTCCTCTAAAACGTTTTCATACATCGTTTTTTTTAATCTGATTAGTGCATAGTATAGAAATTAAAGATTTATAGTCATTATTTTTGCGATAAGTCCCACTGTGCGATGGTACAGATGCACTATACACTTTCTCTAACTCATAATTAAATTCACTCACAATATTATGACAGTAACGGGATGTAATTTATTCAATAACTATTTCGTGCAGTCATTTTTAAATGAATAAACATTTAAAATTATAAACAATCTTTCTTTTAACTAATTCAATAAAGTAAAACTAAGTGCACATTAATACGTATTTTCGATTGCTTTCAATATTGTCCGTTGTTTATGTTATAAATACCAAAAAAGTACACACACACACAAACACTCAAAATATTCTGAAAGTAAAATTAACTGAAATTATAATTTAAAATATATAAATATTCATTTAAAATCAATAGTGTGCTAGACTATTAACCAGGAGGTTAAATGTTCAATTTCAGCCATAAGCCTGGGTATGTTTTTTTAATTTTTAATGTTAAATGCATAAAAATGTGTAAGTTTGTATTAACGTCGTGCTGCTGGCTTACATACTATGCATTGGATTTCAACCCTAAAGGAGCTTTGTTCGATTCCCAGTCGAAATTATACGAAATTATACGAAATAATAAGTATTTAAGATTAAAAAATAAAGCAAAAATCATTTATTTTTACGGAACTTGGGGTCGATTATTTGACAGTAAAAATAACAGAAACTAGGATAACATTTTTTATTTTTACGGAATTTACGATTAGTTCTTGTGACAGTTAAATTAATCCAAACAAAGAAAGAATCATTTAATCAGTTAATTTTTTAACATTCAAAAGTTAATGAACTTTTTGTTAAATTTAAATGAAAAATATGTGATCGGTTTTTAATTGAATTTTAAATGACTATTTTATATAACAATTGAGTAATTCCATTTAGCCGGGTGTGACCACTTTACACATATTTTTTGCTATAAATAAAGAATATAAAATTTTTTTACTTAAAAAAAATGTTGCGACTTGCCAGGCCATTAAGCTTAAAGTCGTTGAAAAATGAGTAGACACTGAAAGAACACGATTCATGCTCAGAATGGTCGTCAGAAAGCTGCGACGGGTGTGACGTTACAAATCTTAGTTTTAAAGAATTATGACTTTCAGTATAAATTCTGTAAAATTTTTACTATAATGTACACAATAATTTTGGTATAGCTGTCTGTTCAAAGTGTTTTTAGCTGCATTACGTATTTACTGTTTAACAAAAAATCAGTTTTCTTAACAAAAAACTATTTTTAAAATGTGACGCGTGTGACCAACGGGTGTGACCTAATACGAAAATTTAAAAAATTCGAAAAAACAAAACTTTTTATTGATTTCATTAATGTAAATAATATAAAAATAGATCATAAGAACATAATAGCACATTAAATTATTTGCTATCCGTTCTATTATAGACAGCAGAATACTCTAGTTGACTATTTTTTTAAATTCAATAAAAAGCGAAAAAAGTATATTATTTTCAGAGATAAGGGTTTTTATTAATAGTGAGAAAGGGAAGAAAAGAAAATCTGAAATGTTTCGTGGATGATCATTTAAAAGTGCCTCAAATTGCTTAAAAATATTAAATAATTTATTTTTTATTTTTTCTATAATTGTCATGCTCTAAAAACATCAATTGAGAGATTTTTATTAAAAATAAGAGAAAAAAAAATTTTTCCTTGCATACACTGAAAAAATTCCATGCAACATACGAAAACGCTCGTACATATTACGAAATATTTCGTAATTTCGCACCACGAAATTCTGTCGTAAAATATACGAAATGTACGAAAATAATCAAAAAATAAAAGTAAGAAAAAAGTATGGCTCAACCGGTGCACGAACTCGCAATCTTCATATTTCAAGTCATGTACTCTACCCACTGAGCCACTTTCTACTTATTTTATAAGAGCTAAAAATTTGTTTTATTTACTTACATCGGAAAAATACGTCAATTTATAAAAAGTTATTTTAATTTATTTTTTTATTTCAAATTAATTTTTTAACAAGGAAAAATGTTTACGAAAGGTATTCGTTACTTTCGTTAATTCAAAAAAATACTGCCTGAATGTTTTTTCGTAATACATACGAAAGTTTCGTATATTCTACGAAAAAAGTCACTACGAAAGTTTTTTTCGTAAAATGTTGCATGGATTATTTTCAGTGTAGGACCGTTTTACGTGGAATCACTCAGTTTCAGTTAATTTTACGTACTGAATATTTTGAGTGTTCTTTTATAATTTTGTAAAGATGCCTATTAACTTCACCTCTTACCTGGTCCCGCTTTCTTTTCGTGTTATTTTCTTGAAATTAGGACAGGTGGTAATTCGGCCCCACCCTCGTATGTAAATTTCTTATTAAAAGTTTCAACAGCATTTCTTTTGCCAGTATCTATATGGAATTCTTTTAATATAAAAATACTTATTTCAATAAAACTCAAGAGTATCAACAACAATAACATGACAAACAATAAGATGTTTCAAAATCACTACAACTTTTTTTCCACTCTAAAAGTAAAAGTCTGTAGGTCCAGGTGGATTTTATATCGTTGACTATTTTTGTCTTATTTCAATAGTAATTTTATAGGAAAAGAAAGAAATTCAGATTTTATATCAATCTTGGCAAGTTGCATTTATCCATTTGTATATATTGCTTAATGTTGCTGCTCTGCTGCTCCACCGCCCATTTTTTACAGACACGGCAGCAGAAAAATGTACTTCAACTGGTTTTTATTATTATTATTATTTGCTGTTGCTGTTGTTGTTGTATATATTATTATTTTTTGTTTTCTTAATGTTTTGTTGTTGCTGTTGTTGTTGCAATAAAGTAGTTACTTAAAAGACATCTTCGGAGAAATTTTTCTTAAGATTTTTACTGCCCAAAAGGAGAAACTTCATGCCACAAACGGTTCAATCAAGATGCGTTATTTTGCAAACAAATAAAACCCGCAGATGATGCTGAGCAACAATATTTCTCAATGCTAAACAGCATAATGAATGTTGCAAAAAATCAAGTAGAAAAAAAAATATCTTTGATTTTGCTTGTGTTTTCACAAAAAGTTGTTAAACATAAACATTTGTACTTCATACTAAATAAGTATTGAAAAAAATTTATCTGAGTGTTAAATATCTGCTTTGAAAATATTTTATAGATTTTTTCTTCAAGCGTGAGCATAAGAAATTATACAAGTTGTGATGGCTACACCTGATTGCCTCTTTCTCATGAATGATGCCACCTCACACACTGTTTGGTTGAAATGTTTATGAAAGAAAATCATTAATTTTGCATTATTCTGTTGAAATCCAATGGAGCTTAAATTGTGTAATGATGATTAAAGATAAATAAATGTTTATAATAAGTAATTGAGGTACATAGTTTTCATTTTTTATTATATAAAAACACTCAAACAGAAAAGAAAGTATTATAATAGTCATCTAGCCAATATGTCTATACTTACTAGACAGACTGTATTTTATACAGTCTGTTAATACATAAGTATTTTTTTTTTAAAATAAACTAAACAAATCACCAAAACTAGGAAAATAATTTTCTTTCCAAATTAAAAGTTAAGTTATATAATTAATAAGCAAAACCAATATTTTGATTCTGCATTTTACGCTCACTTATATATGAGTGATTCTCATTTCAAATGCTTTTGAAAGTATAGTAAAATATTTGATAATATAAACGCATAAATTTTAAAATGAAAACTGTTTTAGAATGATTTAATAGATTATATAAGAATTTTTTATTTCATTTTTTTTTTTGTTATAAACGGAGAACGAAAATACTGTTTATACTCTCTTGATACAAAATGGCGTGACCGTAATGCATGCTTTTGATTTTCCACATTAAGAAACTATGAATTTTTCCAAAAACAAGATTAAATTTATAACGGTTTTAGAATTGTTGCATATGCTACTCTTATATCACATATCAAATCTTTTTTAAATATTAGAAATTATAACTTTTTATTCAAAGAAAATTAATTATTTTGGCTTGAGTTCGACTTTCGTTTAATTTTTCAATTAAATTATATTTTTATTTAGAGATAAATGTGAAGCATGTAGACAAAGGAAATTTTTGACTGCACGGAGGGTTGAACTGACGTTTCGATAGCTCCCGCTAATCTTTTCAGAGTTCTTTTCCGCGTAGACCACTCGATCAATGTCGTCTACTTTTGATCTATTCATACTGTCACTCTTAGAGCTGTATTTCATTTGATAGTTACTTTGGTCGAGTGGTCTACGCGAAAAAGAACCCTGAAGACATTGGCGGGAGCTATCGAAACGTCAGTTCAATCCTCCGTGCAGCCAAAAAATTTTCTTTGTCTAGATGCTTCCCATTTATCTCTTAATAAAAATATTATTTAATTGAAAAATTAAATTAGAACCGAACTCAAGCCAAAATAATTTAATTTCTTTGGATATAAATCCATGCAAGTCGACTAAAACTAATTATAATTTTTTAGCTGTTCTTTTCCCACGTCTTGTGTATTGAACGTTACGCTTTTTACATACCCTAAGATAACAGCGCAGGTTTGTGCTTCTAAATATTTAAAAGTTTTGTGAACTTTGTTAAATAGTATTATAATGCAAGCCATTTCATCAAATAAAATTTAAATTTATTAGTGAATAACTAAGGAGTTTATGTTAAAATACATCGAAGATTGTACATCTGAATTGTTTTAAATTCAAAATATAGTGTGCATTCTGAAAAAATATTGAATTCGTAAAAACAATGTATTGAGCGTTACGTAACAAAAGTTTCCAAATATAATTTATCTATAAATTTTAGGACGTTAAAAAAAGTTAACAGCAGCTGAAGGCTAGAAACGACATAAAGAACATTATCTATTTAAAATTTTTTTATTTTCTTTGCAAAAATTTTGCTTCTATTGCACTATGGGTTGTTATATTTTAAAAGAATGTATTAGGTAGGTCGTATTTTGCTACGAATAATTATTTGAAATTGACATAACTTTTAACATTCTTGGTAGATTTTGTTGAAATTAGTCTTATTTGAAAGAAGAAATAGGCTTCTTTTTGTTTGCATATAAATATTTGTAAAGAATTATTTTAAAAGATGCAAACTTTTCCATGTGAACCCAAGTCAAAATTGAAAAAGTGATCATAACTTTTAATTTTGACCTGCGATTATTATAATTTTTTGCTTTTAGATAGTAGACGTATGGTGCTTTCAAACCCTGTACTCAGTTTTTATGGTGTATTTTTTTCGCATAAATCATTCCCGGAACAACCGCGAAAGCAAATGTAACACTCAACACACCAAAATGTTAAAAAAATCGAATAATATAAATTTATTTCAGGATTCATTTAATGAGGCGAAAAATATAATATGAATCCTACCTTCTCACATTTCATTGAGATACATTGGTAAAAATAAAAAATAAAAAACACAAAATGTACGTTTAGAATGAGAATCACCCATATAGATTCACGCAGAGAAAAGACATGGTTGTGGGGCATGGTTGCAACAACATTGTCATATTTCCTGGAATAATCTATGATTATAGAGAAGAAGTTATTATTGTTTTAAAAGCTTAAGCAAGTTGCGATAAATAAAATCTTGTTTACAATTAATCATACCATAATTAGCATTCATAAAAATTGTAAAATGATTAAATTTGAAAATGATTTTTGTTTAAAAATTTCTGACTACAATCAAAATTTAGTTATTATCCAACAATAGATTCTATGACAATTAAGTACTATCAATAGTCATACTATTTTAAAATAGTTAATTTACAATCAAAATATTTCCATGAAACACTAGATGTCTGTTTTAAAAAATGTTTGTTCTTGGCTTTTCAGTTAGTTTCGTTTTTTACTTGTAAGCCGTTGGTTTAGTTGTGTATGCTTGGTATGAAAAAATACAAAACGAAGCAACAAAAGATCAAAATACTTACATACATACATACATATTAAAATTAAATAAATAAAATTAAATATGTGTCAATAAAAATGTGCCAATAAATGAAATCAAGGCGAACTCATACCAGGTGGGCTTTTTCGCTCCTTCCCTGCCGACAAAATGACTAGTATGTGGTTAGTTGCTTTTTACTTCAGACTAGTTGCCTACACCCAGAAAAACTATTGGATAGAAAATGGTTAGGCCGATAAAATATCAGTTGAATAGAATATATTTCAACTCACGCTATCAATTTTCTATGAATCCAAAAAACAATACATGCTTATTGCCATAAGAGCACAATTCTAATAAAAATATTATTCTGACAATTCTTAAATTGATGAGATCAACCGATCGTATGGGGTTTTCATGACCAAGTAAGTAACGAATATGATGAGCACAACCAAATAAAATATTATGAATTGGATTGTAATACCAATCATTGGTATTTGCAACTAAAAAAATATGAATTGATATGAAATATGATTGATATTTGCAACTAAAAAATTTTTCTTTTTAAATTTACTTTATTTTTTATCGGTTGCTGCAACTAACTGTTGGTTAATTTTATTATCATTGATACACTTAACCGATTAAATGGTTCGTTCGCATTAGCAATTATTTATTATTGTCAAATAACTTCTTTTTCAATAAGAATTCTATGATAGTTGGTGCAACTGCCAAAAATCGTTTGGCAACGAATTCGGTTGTCTCAACGAATCTGTTTTCTCTGTGTAAAAAAAAACTTTGTATGGGAGATAATCCTGACCCTGTTCCTATTACCACAATTTTTTCCCTAGAATACGTAACCTGGCTATAAAGTAAATCACACCAAGTTCGAATACTTTTGGTGTTGTACAGTTTTACATGCTTTTGTTTGTTTTAAAGTACAAAGATGCATATTATTGTTGGCTTTGAGAGTCTATACATCTCAAGGAATGGAGAAAACCCGAGACATGTATACCTAAAATTTTTTTGTTAAAAGGATCTCTAAAAATACTGTTAATAAAATCGTCGCCAAAATCAATAACAATAGAGTTATTACACTTTTAAGAGAAAAATCGCTTAATTTTCATAATGTTTTTGTCTATAACTTTTTAATCGTACAATTTAAAAAAAAATTTGTTTAGTGGAGGGATGTAGAAAATGTTATTATCTAAAGCAAAGCAAAGTGAAATTTTTATTTTATATGTACTAAAATATAATTTTAAATAATTTTTTTGATGTGTGTGAAACTGTTAACTAAATAATTGATTATTATTAACATTTCCATAATTAGTAAGTAACTAGTTCAATTAATTAAAAAATAAACTAAATATGATTATTTTTTTCCAATAATATTTTATGTTTAATATGATTAATAGCATTCATTCATTGTGTACATTTGGCTAAAGTTGTTTCATTTGATTTAAATTCATTAAAACTGAAAACATTCGTTTGCAGTAAAAACAAATTAATTGTTGATTGTTTTAAAAGATCTTAAAGAGCTGATAAGAAATGATTAAAAATAGTTATGTATAAATATTTGAGAAAATAAAAATCAAACTTACGCTGTTACTGAACCACCACGCGGCATTTTGTTGAGATGACGATCGCGCATTTACAAAAAACCACAAATCAGTTTAATATTTTGATAATTTATTTTTCTTAAATTTATTTTCAAGAATTTCTTTGTTTTATTTCTTAAATTTGTTTTGAGACAATTTTCAATACTTTTTTAAACAGAAAATATTGGCAAAATACTGAAACTTTTTCAAAAATAAATATAGAAATTTTTTAAACTATGTAGTACGTCATTAATGAAATGATGTAGACAGGCGTTGTTTTTATTGCCTCAAATGATGATTAAGTTGATTTAATTAACTGTGTATCAAAAACAAATATTTTACGCATTATTTAATAAACTAGAAAAAAGTCGTTTATACAAAAATATTTTTAGATATCTCAATTTTAAAACGCAAAATAAGACATTCCACAATTATATCTAATGGATATTTAGAAAGTTCTTCCTTTAAAATTTTCTTGGCTTTATTTCCATTAATAGTTTTGTTAATTTCAATTTAAATAGACTTAACTAACAATTTCCGTTAATTTCCTTCATAATTTTTCTACCCGTAGTTAAAATATTGTTAGAACATTCGTTTGTATCTATTAAACAAAAATTAATAAATTACATTCTTTGAATGTGTGTGTAAGGTTTAAGTAATAAAAACCAATGAAAAAAAAAACACAACACAAAAAATCTAAAACAAATTAACAATGAAATTATTAGCATGTACTGGTACTTTTGTATCTAGATACAATTTTAATTTTTGTATGATATGTATATATTCGTACTTATTGAAAACTTGCATGTATAGAAGTTTCAAACACTTGTATTCGGTACTTAATCATTTGTTATCACATTTTGCTGCTGTTGCTCTTTTAAAGGAGATGACAGACAAAGTTTACGGCGACAGACGAAATAGATGGGAAAAAAGCTTTAGGCGTGCCGATATGACAATAACAACTGATACATGAAAATAAATTTGTACGGAACAATACCAATCAATGTTTGCGATGATCATGATGATGATAAAACCGATGATTACTTTCAGTTTTTCCCACTTACTCTCGCAGAAAACAATTGCCTAATATTTATTGGTTGGGAGAAAAAGTAAATTCCCTAAAAAAATTTCCCATTTTTAGGAAATAATTTCTTTTGCTATGTTTTTTAAAAAGTTGTTTTGAAATCAATAAAGTGTTTAGTCTTTTTTTGTACTTTTTTAAAAGGTACTTTTTTAAAAGGTACATTTTTAAAAGTTACTTTTTTTAAAAGGTACTTTTTTAAAGGTACTTTTTTAAAAGGTACTTTTTTTTAAAGGTACTTTTTTAAAGGTACTTTTTTTAAAAGGTACTTTTTTAAAAGGTACGTTTTTTAAAATGTACTTTTTTTTAAAGGTACCTTTTTAAAAGGTACTTTTTTTTAAAGGTACTTTTTTTAAAAGGTACTTTTTTTAAAAGGAACTTTTTTTAAAATGTACTTTTTTTAAAAGGTACTTTTTTTAAAATGTACTTTTTTAAAAGGTACTTTTTTAAAAGGTACTTTTATTTTAAATGTACTTTTTTCAAAAGGTACTTTTTTTAAAATGCACTTTTTTAAAAGGTACTTTTTTTTAAAGGTACTTTTTAAAAGGTACTTTTTTTATAAGATACTTTTTTTAAAAGGTACTTTTTTTAAAAGGTACTTTTTTTAAAAGGTACTTTTTTTAAAAGGTACTTTTTTTAAAAGGTACTTTTTTTAAAAGGTCCTTTTTTATAAGGAACTTTTTTTAAAAGGTACTTTTTTTAAAAGGTACTTTTTTTAAAAGGTACTTTTTTTAAAAGGTACTTTTTTTAAAAGGTACTTTTTTTAAAAGGTACTTTTTTTAAAAGGTACTTTTTTTAAAAGGTACTTTTTTTAAAAGGTACTTTTTTTAAAAGGTACTTTTTTTAAAAGGTACTTTTTTTAAAAGGTACTTTTTTTAAAAGGTACTTTTTTTAAAAGGTACTTTTTTTAAAAGGTACTTTTTTTAAAAGGTACTTTTTTTAAAAGGTACTTTTTTTAAAAGGTACTTTTTTTAAAAGGTACTTTTTTTAAAAGGTACTTTTTTTAAAAGGTACTTTTTTTAAAAGGTACTTTTTTTAAAAGGTACTTTTTTTAAAAGGTACTTTTTTTAAAAGGTACTTTTTTTAAAAGGTACTTTTTTTAAAAGGTACTTTGTTTTAAAGGTACGTTCTTTAAAAGGTACTTCTTTTAAAAAGGTACTTTTTTTAAAAGGTACTTTTTTTAAAAGTTACTTTTTTTAAAAGTTACTTTTTTTAAAAGGTACTTTTTTAAAAGGTACTTTTTTTAAAAGGTATTTATTTTAAAAGGTAATTTTTTTCAAAAGGTACTTTTTTTAGAAGGTACTTTTTTTAAAAGGTACTTTTTTAAAAGTTAATCTTTTAAAAGGTACTTCTTTTAAAAGGTACTTGTCTTAAAAGGTACTATTTTTAAAAGGTACTTTTTTTAAAAGGTACCTGTTTTAAAATGTACTTTCTTTAAAAGGTACCTTTTTTAAAAGGTACTTTTTTTAAAAGGTACTTTTTTCAAAAGGTACTTTTTTCAAAAGGTACTTTTTTCAAAAGGTACTTTTTTCAAAAGGTACTTTTTTCAAAAGGTACTTTTTTCAAAAGGTACTTTTTTCAAAAGGTACTTTTTTCAAAAGGTACTTTTTTCAAAAGGTACTTTTTTCGAAAGGTACTTTTTTTTAAAGATACTTTTTTCAAAAGGTACTTTTTTCAAAAGGTACTTTTTTCAAAAGGTACTTTTTTGAAAAGGTACTTTTTTCAAAAGGTACTTTTTCAAAAGGTACTTTTTTCAAAAGGTACTTTTTTCAAAAGGTACTTTTTTCAAAAGGTACTTTTTTCAAAAGGTACTTTTTTCAAAAGGTACTTTTTTCTAAAGGTACTTTTTTTAAAAGGTACTTTTTTCAAAAGGCACTTTTTTCAAAAGGTACTTTTTTTAAAAGATACCTTTTTAAAAGGTAATTTTTTTAAAAGGTACCTTTTTTAAAAGGTACTTTTTTTAAAAGATACCTTTTTAAAAGGTAATTTTTTTAAAAGGTACCTTTTTTAAAAGGTACTTTTTTTAAAAGGTACTTTTTTACTGACGTGAGTGGTCGATCTCTCTAAAATACAAAAAATTCATACATTTATACATTTTTCACTATATGGAAATTACTTTTACCTTTCACCAATAGTTTTCATTCCCGTCTATGTTTCGTTTCTTTTGATACACAGATATCGTTATTTTGTTTTCTGCAAAATATTAATGAAAAAATCAATCTCTTTGTGTAGCAAAAATATAAAATATTTTTATTATCTTGACAAGTTGTTAAGCAGCCCATAAATGTAAATTAAATCTAATTTTCAATTCCGATACGAGTAATTTGCATTTTCTGCCCCTTGAACCTGTTTAAGTAAAGAAAATACAGACTTAACTCCATTCTTTGGTAAAGACAACGGCAACAAGTCAAACAAACCGTTAAGAATAACAAACGATTAAGTTGTGTAAGAGTTTTATTACACTCACACACACAAACGCAAATATTCTAACATTTTTAACTTATCAATCAAGTGAATTTATTTTGTCTAAATTTTAAATTTTTTTATTACTTAGTTTTTTTTCACAATAATTATTGTTGTTGGCGGGGATATTTATCTAATTTAGCGATTTAACACAAGAATCCGCAGGTTGTTACTGTATACGAGATATTTTATTTTCTTTATAAAATTAAAAATAAATTAAGCAAAACTTAAGCACACTCATACGCACACACTTTGTCTCAATAAATATTTTTATTTGTTTACGTTTTGTTTTTCAAAATTTACAAAAACGAACCAGACACTGACAAATTTAACGAAAAATAAATTAGCAAACGCAACAATTTTGTGTGAAAATGAAAATTAAATTGAATTTTTTTTTAAATTTTTTTTTGCTCGCTAACTGCCGACAGTCGTTCACTACTACACGAACTTCAATAACTAACTGAAATAAAATTATTGCATTGCTGTAGATAAAATACTTCAATAGTTAACAGTCAGTGATCGTGAGCTGCCGGATCAGCCATTCTCATTTTCAGCAGCAAAAGATATTTGATATTGTATTTCTTGGATTGCATTTTGAGGGGGTTTTTTGTCCCATCGTTTTAAGTTTTTCTTTTTTAATTATTTATATTGTCAGGCAGAGATAATCTAAACCATTGACAGCATCTCGAAAAGCCTTTATGTTAACTTTAACATAATTGTTAACAGCTTTAATTTGTACTGTTACACGGAAACATAACATAACAAGTGAACCGGTTAAGCATGTTCAATTTCTAGCAATGGTTTGTGTCTATACTATGATATGGATATTATACAGTAAAAGCAGGTTGAAGTTTTGTACTTGATAATACAGACACGTGAATTCTTTATAACGCCATAAAGAAAAAGTCTAACTTGAGATGTTCGTTATAGATAAGTTGTACTGCAGGTATATAAAAAATAGCATACAGAATATATGGAATAAACAGATGGGGAGTTTCGTACTACCAGAAGCTAATTTTACATGTAAATTAATATAAAAAGTCTGACGATGAGTTTGCAGAATTAGTATAAAAGACGGAGAATAATGCAAAGAAATGAATTCATGTTTTGTTTATCAATGCTTTGGTGTTAATAACGGTAACTCTGCCTTCAAGTAATGTTTAGTAATTTCCTTGTCACAAAACTATACAGTAGAGTCTCCATAATTAGTATTTTACAAATACACTGCTTTACAAATTCTTGGAAGGTCTAAATTTTATAATGCTTCTTGGGTTGTTAGGATATGCTAAGCACGAGAAAAATAAAAAAAAATTACGGCATTCGATATCAATCGAAATACACATATCGATCGATATCGAATGCCGTAATTTGCCGCCAGTAATGAAAAAACAAAAACTCTAGTACTTAAATTTACTAGCAAATCATTTATTTAATATTATTTTATTATTGGAACGAAGTTCGCTATGCCACGTTGTGCATATGATATGCAACATATAAATGTTTTCTATGCTGGAGGATAAAGAATTTTTTTATATAAAAAAAAATTCGTTTAACAAACACGTGTAAGAAATACCTCTAACGAATACTGGTAACGGCAATTCAAAACGAAGGACGGCGCGGAGATTAAATTCCTTAAAAACTCTGTGCTGCAGCCTTGTTATTTTCGCGGTTTTCAATGCTGCCGTTGCTTTCCGAGGAACTTCTGGGATTTTAGGGAGATTTTTATCGTAGCTTTTGGGAATCCGGGGAACTTTTGGGATTTTTGGGAAATTTTTTCAGAATTTTCGGGAATCCAGGGATCTTCTGGGGTTATGGTGACATTTTTGTGCTAGATTTTACGAATCCTTAGATCAAGTTTGCGCCTTGGCTAATAGCTGATTTCGTTGCTAAGTGATGGTGTCTCGGCTAAACACCAGGTGTTCGGCTAAATTCTTGAGAAGTATCGCCTAAGTATCTTCCAGTCGATAGAGTTTTTTTTTTGGTTCACGTAATGTCCTCTTTTCCCATTCAGGGTTGAAATTACTATCTCCATTTAATTGGTGTCACAAAGGTAGATGAAATTTTTGTTTTGAAATTATAATTTTTATTTTTGGTGAGGGCTAGGGCGATAAAGATGAGGTGGCGGCTGACATAGCGACTGAACGTGGTCGGCCGAATGTGGCCTGCCGATGGTATTGGGCCGAAAGTAGCGGCCGAAGACGGCAGTCCCAACCCGAAGGCAACAGGAACTTCGTTCCGTTCTAGTGTCCCATGGCGCCGTGCGTTCTGTTTTTAAGTAAATTTAAATGCTAATATTTTTACTTTTTTATTTATTACTTTATTATTTATTATGTAACATCATAAACTTATGGATTTTGATATTATTTGTGGTACAAAACAGCTTCCGAATTAACAAGAACGTAAAAAAATCCATTAAATTTTAGCCTTGATCCAATATAGTTCAGCTACTTTTCACCCGATCAAGGCCGATTATTAACTACTCGACGTTCAATTTAAATTAAATTAAGTAAATAGTAACCTTTCAAACTAGATATAAGGCACTTTGATCGAACCAGCCTTTGACTATAGATGGCGCTTTAAAATCACAAATGTACCGTTATCTGGACAATGGCCGAAATTGACAGTTTTTTCTCGTGTTTAGCACATCCAAATTACATACATTAGAAAATTTAAACATTTTGGTTGTAAAGCAATGATATTGTTCAGTGATTTACCAGTTACGAGACAATAGAGTATATCCTTGATAATTAGTATTTAACAAATATTGTTTAGTTATTTCCTAGTCACGAGATGTTTAGTGATTTCCCACTCACGAAGCAATACAGTAGACTCTCGGTAACTAGTTAAAAAATACTACTTACAGATATCCTTGTTACGAGACAATACAGTCTACCCTCGATAAGAGGTATGTTTCAAACAAGACAATACAGTAGATCCTCGGTAAGTAATACTAACAAACGTTATCAGCGATTATCCTAGTTGCGAAACAACATAGTAGAGTCTAAGTTGTACTAACGTACATTGTCCGTAATTATAGATTTTTGATTTCTTCCGCATACAGTAAATATTGTGATTTTAACACACACATAGAAAAATTTCATATTAATATAGTCGAAAACTAGGTTAATTTAACATTTTTCGGTAGCGATTCTGATCCGAAGGTGTTTCATCTTAATTCAACATGATTTTACAATAATCTTCAAAGAGCATTTTTCCTTTTGAAATAACTATATTTCATGTTGACTTAATATTCCAGTAAAGTTAAATAAAAATTAAGCTTATACTAAAATAATACACAAAATCATGTTGAATCAAAGTTATTTCAAGTTGAAACAATGCAGAATAACACGAAGTATCATGTGTAATCAAAGATATTGAATAAAGAGAAATAGGAAAGTGATTTAAGTGATTAAGTGATTTAATTGTTGTATTCACTTTTCACGAAAAGTTTGTATATAATAAGAATTGAAATCACATTCAACAGAGCCACCTGACAAGTGCTGATAAGCAAAATACACATGAGCACTGATGATGGAAGTGTAGCGGCTTCCGAAAGTAGCGCTACTATGTTCCGCTGTGTACGTTGAAAAATTAAGTTGATGTTAATTTTTCCCTCATTCCTTGGAATATATTCCAACCCCACGAAATTCAACTTTTTTCCCCCTTCAAAAACTCATTCCATTTTTTCACACAGAAAAAATTATCATAGGTTTTTATTTTAACACACATGTGTTTGAATATGTTTTTAAATTTTATAATTTCTTTCTTTGGTTTTTAAATATTCCAATACAAAATTTTGATAGAAAAAAAATTCGATTTTTTTCCTATTAAATATTTAGGAATTTTAATGTTTAATTTTACGAATTTTGTGATAAGTCACATTTCTATAAAATAAATATTTGAATTTATGAATTTAGTAATAGAATACGAATTATAGTTTTTTCTGTGCATATATCTAAGTGTATTAAAACAAACTACACTATTGCTTTTTTTTAAGTTCAATCAAGATTCAAAAAATCAGTGGTTTCTTAGTTATTCGTAAAATAAAATTAAAAAATAATTTTTTTTGTAAAAATTAAAATTTTTTTTCTAAAATCTCATAAAAATTCAAAACTGCAAAATGTTAAACTTTTGACCTTTATCTTTAAAGGCAAATGTGTTAAGAATAAAATAAGCTAAATATTATGAAAATGGGCTAAAAATTGTAGACTTTATTAGTAATTTAGTGAAAACATCCAAACTTACAAAAATATTAGGTAAAAGCATAAAATAAAATATGGACATGATATGGAAAAAATGAAGACACAGTTTAATGAGGACACAGTTTAATTGCTTCAGAGCTATAAAAATGCAATAATAAATGTTATTACCTTAAGTGATATTTTTGATTTTGTGTGTTTTCACTAAATTACTAATAAAGTCTAAAATTTTTAGCCGATTCTTATAATATTTAGCTTATTTTATTCTAAACACATTTACCTTAAAAATTAATGGTCAAAAATCAATATTTTACAGTTTGAAATTTTTTATGAGCTTTTAGAAAAAAAAATTGTTAAATTTTTACAAAAAAAAATTATTTTTCAATTTTATTTTACGAATAACTAAGAAACCATTGATTTTTTTAACGTAGCATATTAAGATGATTTGAAGCAAAATTTGTTAGTTGTCCGATCGAGTTTTATTGGTCAACATCGGACATACTGCCTTCGAATTATGGTGAGTTTATACTGGTATATCTCGTGAAAATATTAGGTAGGCTAATAAAAAAAATTCTAACGTGATGGAATTTTTTTAATATTTTCTCTAAAGCTTAGTACCTAATACCTATTCTTATAGCTTATTAATTTCTTAAGGGGGAAACCATCGATATTTTACAGTTTTAAATTTTTTATGAGCTTTTAGAAAAAAAAAATTTTAATTTTTACAAAAAAAAATAATTTTTCAATTTTATTTTACGAATAACTAAGAAACCATTGATTTTTTTAGCGTACCATATTAAGATGATTTGAAGCAAAATTTGTTAGTTGTCCGATCGAGTTTTAATGGTCAACGTCGAACATACTGCCTTCGAATTATGGTGAATTTATACTGGTATATCTCGTGAAAATATTAGGTAGGCTAATAAAAAACTCTAACGTGATGGAATTTTTTTAATATTTTTTTCTGAAGCTTAGTACCTAATACCTATTCTTATAGCTTATTAATTTCTTAAGGGGGAACCATCGTGGGGTTGTGATATTAATCATGCCCAATTCTTTCTGAATATAATATTACGAGCCTTAGCCTAATATTCAATTTGGTTTCAACAAATATGTATTCCAATTTGAAATAACATGAATTTAATGCTGAAATAACTACACGAAGGATCAACGATATTTCAAGTCGAAACAACATGAATTTAATAAAGCTATTTGATTAATTATTTTACTTATGTGATGTGTATTCACATAGGCATCAGTGTGGCAGGCAGTTGGCTGCCCCAGCCCAGTTTTGAGATCCGGCCACTTTCTTGGTAGTCAACGAGCTAACCACTGTATCCACAATAGCTTTGAACTTTACTTTAGATATACACTGAATAAATACCATCATGAGTATGTAGCATGAATTTTATTTTAATGAAATGTTTCATTAAAATTCAACCAAGGAAACTCTTTCACAGTATGTATTCGTGAAATTTTCATTGAATTTGTGAAAATGTCATTGGATTAATTTATTTTTTTGCTCATCTATTGAGCAAAATTCTTTTAGTATTGCTTACTTGTTTAGGTCTATGTCACGCCCCATGTTCCATTCGAGCATTTTTATATGCTGCATATAACGAATAAACCTTTTCTTATGGCTAAAAGGCAACGAAGTACACGGTAACAACTTAGAGCCTATTACAAAAATCCATTTTCTTATTTATTTATCTAAGTAATTTCTAATTGAACAATTATGTAATTAAATTATTTAATAAAATATAAAAACTCTAGTTAAAAATTCTTTAATTATTCCATTAACAATAAAACTGTTAAAATATTAATTGGAAAACGAAAATTTAATTTCTTGTAAACACAAAATTCAATCACTCCTTTTAAATGGCATTTTTAATCGTATAACAAAAGTTTGATTGTTTGTATTTCCTTCATAAATTGTGCTAATCAGATTTTTCAAAACCTTTCACCTCAATACAGCTGGTGTTTATATGAGCAACACACACACACACACACACATACATTCACACATGCAAACATTGAAATATCATTTCCGGTTTGGTTGGTTGAATCCCTTTCGTCGCGTATGTTAAAAATATATATTTGTTCAAGTCCTCGTACTACATGTGGGGAATGGAAATGTGGGGGTATCTAAATTGTGGTTTCTGCCTGTGATCACATACATATTTAAACATAACGTTTGTAGTTTGTAACTTTGTATACAATAAGTTTGATTTTCTGATTTTCTTTTCATTTTTTAAACACTTCCTTTAATATTTTCCTTTACACGTTACCAGCCGGATTCAACAGTTTATCGCGTGTCAAAGTAATGAGTTGGCCTTAATACCAACACAAGGCAGACAGACGTTTGTTTTAGTTTAGTCTTGGTATTCGAAAAAAAAATAAATAATAAAAAGGAGGAACAACTTTTGCAGGTGTGTGTGTGTGTGTGTGTAATGTTTGTGTTAAACAAACATAAAATATATAGAATCAATTTTTATTATATCCTTTTTCTGAAAGGAGTTTTCTTTAGAAGCATGAACAAGGCCACTTAGTTGTAATCAAGTTTTACTTGTTTGTTCTTTATAGTTGGTTTTGTATAGGGATGTAACGAATACCGATACCGATACCGATATATCGGCGATACTTCAGATTTTCCGATACATCGGTATCGGCGATATTTTACTGCCGATACGACGATACTTTTAAACATTTTTTCAGAGTTTTTTTTAGCAAATAATTTATTTTTGTTCGATTTTACCATGAATATTAATATCAATTTTAAAAATTAATAATATTTTATGCTGTTATTTTGTAAAAAAATTATTTATTTTTTGTTAATTTTACCATGAATTCAAATTCAAGCCGTTGTTTTTTAAATCTTATTCCAGCAAAAAAGAGATACTCCAAAGAAGTCATGAAAATGTAAAATTCGCGATTTGGAAGTATTGCAAATTTGGATAATTTCTAATTAGTTTTACATATCCTTGCCCTTGCAAGAAGTTCTGTTTTTCGATTACCAATCACCGAATTGGAAGCGATGCTAGGACAAATTTCTTTTTCGGTATTCTATAATGATTTTTCCTTAAGGAAAAAGGATATACAAGTACCCATTTTCACAATTTTTTTATGCGAATTTAAACTCAGAACTGTATTTTCATGTAAATTTAAGTGAATAAATATAAACTTAGAAGTCTTTTAATAATTAAGCTTTTAAGTTATTTAGATGAATATTAGTTGATTTTCTACTAATTATCTGCATATTTTTAACATAGATTTGTTGGAAGCAAAGAAAATGTAGCTCCTTAAAAATTACAATGTTTTATCAATTTTAAATATTCTCTCTTATAATGTAATTTTGTATAATAAAAAATTGCACTTGAGTTTTGTTAATCTAAACTTGAACTCAATTTCAATATTCGTATCGGTATCGGAATCGGTATCGGCGATATTTATTTTTAAATATCGGTATCGGTATCGGATCGGCAAAACGGCGTATCGTTACATCCCTAGTTTTGTAGTCCTGTATAGAAGAAAAATGTATTTATGTCGTTTTAAGCGCTACAAAAGTTATTAAACCTGCTAATTGAACAGGGACAATGCACAGTGGGGACTTTTACAAAATAAGTGGCAATAAACCTGGAACTTCTAAGCTGCTGATTGGATTTATCTGAAACTTGGAAAATCTTTGGATAAGAAGTCAGGCCTTACTTCGTGGCCTTCTAGTTAGAGCACGAGCGGACCTACTTACAGTGGGCCAAAATTGACTACCTGCGACTCAAAAAACTTCTGGGTCTTGTAACTTTTTTAAATTTTATCCGATTGTTAGTAAAGAGACTCATATAGAAGTCAAAAGTATTAATTTGAAAAAATAAAACTATTTTAATTATGGTACAAAACTTTATTTGGCTTTTTTCAGAAAATCTGGGCGTATACACACATTTATGAAAAGCATGCGTTAAATTTTTGCCAAAATTCTTAGAACTATCTGCATTATAAAACGTTGTTTTTGGAATTTTCTAAATCGATCGTCACAATTTTTTATAGGCCCTTAAACACAAAAAATATTATTAAAAATTACAATTTTCGGTCATTGCTGAATATAGGGTACATGTCCAAAATACTAAAATATTAGTGCTAAACATATTGTCAATGGATTGCCTTTTACGATATGTAATTGAAGAATGAATGTGCTAAACAAAGTTTTTCACAAAATTAAAAATAATGAAGATACTTTAAAAAAAAATTATTTTTTCAGGTCAATTTCAAAACTTATAATTTTTTACCTTTTATTGACTTCAAGAATGCAGATATTAAAAAATGTGTTTCCTAAGTTTTACTTAGAATTTTGTCGAAAATCGAACGCTGACTTTTAATTCAAAATCCAACTGTAAACTAAAAAGTTATTGGCAAAATACTAAAACAGGTCGAGACAAAAAAAATTTTTCCTTAGACAAATATCTTCCAATCTACAAAAGATACGCAAACACGTGCTAGAACATTTTTACTTTGTATTTTTAGCTCAAAGCGCTTTAAATTTTTAAAATCGGATAACATATAAAAGAGTTACAAGACTCAAAAGCTGTTTTGAGTCCCAGGTAGTCAACTTTGTCCCACTGTGACTCAGCTCGTGCTTTAACCAAAAGGCCACCAAGCCACGCGTTGTAATGCCTGACTCCACTTCTAAAGATGTTCGAACTTTCAAATAAATCAGCACTTTAGAAGTTCCAAATTTATTACCATTTATTTTGCAAAAGTCCCCACTGTGCAATGTGAGGTTTGTCTTTCTAATTGTTTGTTTTTCTGTTGTCTTCGTCTTTTGTTTTGTAAATTTAATCAAACTAATTAAATTTTTTTAATAATATGGCCTGTAGTGACCTTCTATAACAAAACTAGTGAATTAAAAAAAATTCAATCACATTAGGGCCATGTTAATGTTCATTCACAACAGTATTTTCAGGCACATTACTATGACCTGGAACCCAGACAGATATCGAGTACGTTCTCACGATGACACGACATCGTAAATAGCATTACAGAAAATCTTTTATTGGGCAGAGGTATGGTCCAGCAACGATCAATGTTTTATTGGATGCCCGCTAGTAGTCGCAACATTTTGGGATGTGCTCTTGTAGCCTTTTTGTATGCACCCGTTGCTTCGATTTGTTTGACCATGAGATCAACTGGCAACAGGCAGCCACCTCAGCAGGGTTGGTGCGTGGATTGCCTGTGATCATCAAAGCGAATGTACGGAATATATTTTCTATGACCCGAAAACTGTAGTAAAGTATTTTTTTTTCAAAGTACTTTTTCAAGATGCACCTGTTTAAAAAAATACCTTTTACAAAAACTTCCTTTTAAAAAAGAGCCTTTTACAAAAACTTCCTTTTAAAAAAGGGCCTTTTACAAAAACTTCCTTTAAAAAAAGGGCCTTTTAAAAAAGCTACCTTTTAAAAAAGACCCTTTTCAAAAAGCTACCTTTTAAAAAAAGAACTTTTTTAAAAAAGACCCTTTTCAAAAAGCTACCTTTTAAAAAAATAACTTTTTTAAAAAAGTACCTTTTAAAAAAGTACCTTTTAAAAAAAGTACCTTTTCAAAAAAGTACCTTTTAAAAAAAGTACCTTTTAAAAAAAGTACCTTTTAAAAAAGTACTTTTTAAAAAAAGTACCTTTTAAAAAAGTACCATTTAACAAAAGTGCCTTTTAAAAAAAGTGCCTTTTAAAAAAAGTACCTTTTAAAAAAAGTACCTTTTAAAAAAAGTACCTTTTAAAAAAAGTACCTTTTAAAAAAGTACCTTTTAAAAAAAGTACTTCTTAAAAAAATTTGCCTATTAAAAAAAGTACCTTTTAAAAAAAGTACCTTTTAAAAAAAGTACCTTTTAAAAAAAGTACCTTTTAAAAAAAGTACCTTTTAAAAAAAGTACCTTTTAAAAAACGTGCCTTTTAAAAAAAGTACCTTTTAAAAAAAGTACCTTTTAAAATAAAGTACCTTTAAAAAAATTTTCCTTATATAAAACGTACCTTTTAAAAAGGTACCTATAAGAAAAGTACCTTTTAAAATAAGTACCTTTTAAAAAAAGTATTTTTTAAAAAAGTACTTTTTAAAAAAAGTACCTTTTAAAAAAAGTACCTTTTAAAAAAAGTACCTTTTAAAAAAAGTACCTTTTAAAAAAGTACTTTTAAAAAAGTACTTTTAAAAAAGTACCTTTTAAAAAAAGTACCTTTTAAAAAAGTACCTTTTAAAAAAAGTACGTTTTAAAAAAAGTACCTTTTAAAAAAGTACCTTTTAAAAAAAGTACCTTTTAAAAAAGTACATTTTAAAAAAGAACCTTTTAAAAAAAGTACCTTTTAAGAGAAGTACCTTTGAAAAAATGTATCTTTCAAAAAAAGTACCTTTTAAAGAGATTACCTTTAAAAAAAACTACCTTTTAAAAAAACTACCTTTTAAAAAAAGTACCTCTTGAAAAAAGTGCTTTTTAAAATAAGTATATTAAAAGACCTGAACAAAAAAGAAAATACATTGTTTTTAACTTTTTTCTTATGGATGTTAAATGCTAAAAAAAAAGATGAGTAAGATAATCTTATCTAAAAAGATAAGATTAGTTTCTCCCTAATATGAAATTCATTTAACATATTTAAATTTGTTTAAGCAATCTTGTGTTTTATTTTGTAAATCATCTTAGTAATTTTTTAATGAACTTGTGTATCTTTTGTCTCTTCTAAGTTAAACAAACAAACAAACAAAAAGCGATAAGATATTTTTACTGCAATTTAGGTGCAAATTTTTATCAGCATCAACATTTTAATAGAACAAACAAATCACTAAAAAAAAGAAACTGTCACATACGCTGTAGTTTTTTAATCCCAGACGACAAAACACATTTGAAGCGATTTAACAATTTATTGTTTTTTTTGTGTTTCTTTATTATTATTAAAATGAGAAAAATTGTCATTTGCCACAGAAAGTGGAAAACAATTTAAAACCCATTTAGGTTAAACGACTGCAGAGATATGAAATCAAAAAGAGGAAATTGAATAAATGTTTAAATCTAGAGAAGAATTTAAACTTAAGGTTTCCGTAGACTTTGATGATTAAATTTAAAACTAAATGTCTGTCTGTGTACTTACTTTTCATCTGGTGGCGGTGGCATATCATTGGTAGAGGGTGTACCCGGTGGTGTTTTTTCATTTTCCATTATGGCTAGAGGAGCATCGGGCAAAGGACTCACTGAATTGGTATCCATTTTAAAGCAATAAATTTTGATTTGTTGCTAATTTCAATGCTGCAATGTGAAGCAAATTGTTGGGAAATTTTGATCTGCAAGATGTAAGAGGGATAGAAAGGGAAGAAAGTTGTGAAAATATGTTATCTAAAATATTTTAAATAGTTATGCTACAAAAACTAAAAGTATATGATGTGCTTTTATTTACTTATTTTGTGTACCTATAAACATTTATAAAACTATTTTTTCAACTTTTTTCGCTTTGAAAACATTCTATTTTTATAAAGTTTCACTTCTGTAATTTTATTTTCTAACATAAAAAAGGAATAAAATGGACAAAAATAGTTTATGATTTTTATTTGTTTTTGCTAAAATGAAAATTACAACATGTATGTGTAATTTAATTCATAAAAACTGTTTATTACACACCGACTTTATGTCAATGTACATACATATGTACATTTTACAAAAATAATAGTGCAGGAGCGTGGGTTAGCTAACACTCGGTTCGAAAAATTACACTGTTAAACTCTAAAATTATACGGGCGTTCTCATCTACCAATTCTGTTTTGTTGGATAGAATAAAGAACGAAAATACCTTTGGTTTTTCTAGATCACTTCGTAAAGTGATTATATGATGGCAAATGTAGTGAAAAAACAGTTTTCTTAGAATTTCAAATTTAAACAGTCATAACTTTATTGTTTCAAAACAGATTTTTACGAAATTTTCCATATTTGAAAGACAAAATTCTTATCCTTCAAATAAGGCAAAGTTTTTGAGAATCTGTTGATAATTGTTTAAGTTATGGTCGTTTAAATGTAAAAAATACAAATTTTTCAACAAAATTTTCTTTTCAAAAAGTTTCGTAGAAATTTGTGTTCAAACAAAGAAGTTATGACTATTTGAAGTTCAAACTCTAAGAAACTCGTTTTTTCACTACATTTACCATTATAAATTCACTTTACGAATTGACCTAGGGGTATTTTCTTTCTCCATGCGGCTCCAACAAAACAGAATTGGTGCATGAGAACCCCTGAAAAATGTTTTTCTCCACTTTGTATCATATTGCTATGTTTATTGTCTTTAAAAACTTTTTTCAATCTATCAAAGAAGAAATAAGAATTATCATGAGTTGAAGACATTTAAAATTCAAATTACACTGTACAACAAAGTTAATTTTTTTTCCAAATGACAAGGTTCTAACAACTGATTCTGGTATACTTGTAGCGGTATTTTGAAATCTATTTCAGCGGAGGTAAATTTTCTACCCCTTTATTGTAAAACACTACTAGGAAATTTTTCTGGAAGATTTTAACTCAATAACTATTAACGCTCTATGGTACAGTGGGGAGTCTCGCAAAATAAATGGTAATAATTCGGGAACTTCTAAACTTCTGTTTGTCTTTGTCTGAAAATAATAAGAAATAAAGTCCTTACATTTGGTTAAAAGATTTTTTTACTTAAAAAATATATATTTTTCTTGACATTTTTTAACGTTTTGCTTATAAGTTTCTAGTTTTTTGCTCAATATTAATTAAAAATCGAATGGTACGATTCTTAATAAAATTCTATCTCAATACATTGTTGTCAGAATTTCATATTTTTCCAAACCTCGTTAACAAATGGCAATAATAACCTTCGATGAGTTTAAGGAAAAACTTCTTAATTATACAACTAAAATTTTCAATTAATTGAAAAAACTATGGGTAACGTTCAATAAATTTTTGGCAGAATTTAATATACGCATTTTTCTAACTCAAGCAAATAATTATACACACAAAATTTTAAATTATTTGAAAAAAAAAACTAAAAGTAACGTTCCGTACAATTTTTCCCAATTTTTTCCAAACTCTCACTATAAATTATGCAAAATTATACCAAATGATGTGTTTTTAAAAAAGGTGCTTTTTTATTAAAGATTTAAAAATATTTTGCAATTCAAAATCTATTTAAAATTTTCGAAATAAAGTTTTTGATAAAGGATTTTTTCGCCAAAAAGAAAATATATGTATTTAATGCCAAAAACATAAAAATATTACGACTGAGATATGTTCGAGTTTAAAGCTTCAAAGCAAACTATTAACTTCGAAGTCTTAATGCTTTGCACTCATTTTTTTCTGATAAATAAAGATCATTTTTAAAATTCGAACTCAATATTGAATATTCGAAATAACTACAAAGCTCGTTTTGAAGCCTATTTGCCATTAACCAATATATATTATGTAAAAACATAACAACATAAGTTCTTATGTACGTTCCAATTTTCGAAATTACATTGGAATTTTTGATTTCAAAGCAAAATTGTAGTTTTTCAGTTTCAATATTCTTCTATTAAAGTAAAAAAGTGTACTCAATATAATCAGTTTATTGTGTATATGCCTTCCGCAAATTGAAGTATATTTTAAATAGGAACAAATCTTGTAATTAAGTCTAATTTTATATTTAATGGAAAAAACGCAATAATATCAGCTCTGAGGTATCTTTGAATTTTCGAAATTAAATTCGAATTTTTGGTTTCAAAGTAAAATATTAATTTTTAAGTCTTTGTATTCTACTAGTGAAGTAAAAGCTTCTAAGACTACTCACTTTCTTTCCTAAATGCTTTGGAAATACATACTTCTTCCTTCTATTCGGTACCGATTTAGAATTTTCGTTATAAGTTTGTTTTGAAGTCTAATTACCAACAGAAAATATGTTATGTATGTATAAGCAAAAAAAAACATAAAAAATATTAGTCCTGAGATGTGTTAGAGTTTCCGAATATTCGATTTCAAAGCGAAATCTTAATATGAAATACCACAAAATCTTAATATTATCGAATTGCAACAAAAAATTTTATCATTTACTGGACTTCTTCCCTGCATGCAGTCACTTTTTCTGCTAGTCTTGTCGTTCGATTTGCCTCAATTTTAGCAGGTTCCTGGTTTTGTTGTCGTTTGGGTAGTTTTTCTTAAGAACTTCAGAGATTTTCCCTCTGTTTCACCATTCTTCAATATTTTGTGGACTAGCTTTGCCAAATTTGTAAACTCATTTTTCTGGCCTTAATGCTTTCGCATATTCACATGTTCAAATATGCGTACTTGTTTAATCATAATGACCTAAATTTACTCAAATAATCTGGAATAAAAAAACATGTTCAATTTAATAACAAAATATTGTAGCAGCAAAACTTATTCAAATTTGCATTTATGCTTGTTTCGTTATATTCAAATATATTGGCAAAAAAAAAAAAAAACACAGAACATCAGCCATGTAAAATTATCTGCCATACGCAAAGAGTTCCCGTTCGCTAAACTCAACTACATGTAAAAAACAAGAGTTTTGAAACATTGTAAGAGTACGTCGATACTAGATTTTTTATAAAAGAACATATTTTATGATGTGGCAAACAAATTAACAAGTTAAATAAAGACTGGTGATGGTGCATGTATGCACTTGGAATTATAGAGTTAAAATATACCACACTAACTATATAATAAAAAAAATCCATACACAAAACAGGGTCAGGAACATGGGGGAAGAAATTAGGAATATAATAGCAAGGGGGGAAAATATATAACTGAAGCTTTTTTAGCCAAATAATAAAATGTAGGAGAATAAAGGAAATGTTTTTCTTCCCTCTCATAAAAAATTATCACCAACAAATTTTCAAACAAAAGTTGTTTTATTTTTTAAATTTCATTTCAGTAAGTTTTCGTTACTGAATCAGTGAATTTTTTGTTTGATTTTATTTTGGATGCAAACACCAAAACCAACAACAAAAAACATATTCTACAACAACAAATAACATGCATATAAATAACAACAACAGCAATGATAGCAAAAGCAATGCGTTTGTACCAAGTTTGTTTACTGAAGATTTTTGAGTGAATCAATTCGTTAATTTTGTTGCGTTAATTCTCATTAATTTTTTAGCCGACTTCAAAAAAGAAGGAGGTTATCAATTCGTGTGTATGTTCTTTTTTATGTTTGTACACGCACATTTGTGAACCGATTTTTAAAATTCTTTTTTTGTTGGAAAGGGTTTGCCTGCAGTTTGGTCTCATAATTTTTTTTTTCGAAAATCAGAGGGGGAAATTTTCAAAATTCTTTTTTGTTTGAAAGTGTTTGCTAACAGTTTGACCCAATAACTCTTCTTGAAAATGGTAGGGGAAAATTTTTTTTTGCCAGAACTATTTAAGTCTTTAGATAAACATTCAGAGTTGAATACATTTAACATGGTGAAGTTTCATAAATGCTTAATGGACGATGATGATAACTCAGTCAAAAAGTTTGTTTGATATATTGCAAAAAATCCAGTAAATATTTTTAGTTGATTCAGTAAACTTATTTTGCTTAGTATTTGGAGGTATTTTTAGACAAATTGTTTTATAAATTCCCACAAATATATTTATTAATATATTACAGAAAATCCAGTAAATATATTTGTTTCATTCAGTAAATTACTTTTTTAGAATTTGTAAATATTCTTAGACAAATTATTTTATAGATTTATACAATTTGTTTACTGAAAAAACCCGTTTTTTTTCAATGAAATTGTTGAGATATTTTTTATTTTACAAATTTGTGTGTAGGTCCGTTTCTCGACGAAATATTTACTAATTCATTAAATTTCTTTACTGAAAATGAGATTTAGTTTATTGTGTGCTGTGTAAGTAAGTACGAAATTAACCCTTAAACATATTTTAGGTTTTAAATGATTGCTAGCATTCAAGTTGAGTTTATAGCTTTGGTGTCTTTAAAGACTTACAGTAGAGCTTTATAACGCATATTTTTGTAAGACATTTTAGCTCGCTACATCGCCGTTGAAGGGAAGGTTATTTCCCTACTTTCGCAAAATAAATGATAATAAGTCTGATTGAAACATCTTTAGAGAAGGAGTCAGACTTTCTACGCCGTGTCTCGGTGGCTTCAGCAGGAACTGAGCTACAGTGGGCCAAAGTTGACCACCTTGGAACGAAAAAAGCTTCTAAGGCTTCTAACTTTTTTAAATGTTATCCAATTTCAAAAATTTAATTGTCAATTAAATTCCCTCACTTAATTGTAAATAAAAACGACATCTGTTTATCGATTTTAATGATTTATGTCTTGTTTTATTTCTAATACATCTAGCTTCCTGATAAATGATAAAAAGTTGTTTATTCAATTAGTAGTGTGAGTTTGGAAAAAAATATGAAATTTTGTCAAAAATGTATTGAATGTTACTCATAGTGTTTTCGATTGAATTGAATAATTCAGGACATTTTGCTAAACGTCATCGAAGATTATCCATTATAATTGTTGTTGATTCAGTCTGTGGAGGAGTTTGGAAAAACATTAAACTCCGACAAGAATGTATTGAACGTTATCAATAGTTTTTTCAATTCCTTTCAAGTTTTATAATGGGTGATTTTATAAGAACTATCGGAAAGTAAAAAAAAAAAACACATAAAATTCAGAAAAATGCATAAAATATTTATTTGGATCGATAGTTGGGTCGATATAATTTAATGTTTGAAGATTATTTCATGCAAATGTTGGCCGCGGCTGCGCCTCAAATGGTCCATCCGCTTAGTCCAATTTTGGCATACTCTTTCCAACATTTCGGCCGGTATCTCACGAATAATGTTGGCAATGTTGGCTTCCAGTGCGTTAATCGAAGCGGGCTTGTCGCTTTAGACTTTAGCGTTAACATAGCCTCACAAAAAATAGTCTAGAGGCGTTAAATCGCACGATCTGGGCGGCCAATTGACTGGTCCCAAGCGTGAAATAAACTGTTCACCGAACTCGCCTCTCAATTGGTCCATTGTTTCGCGTGCTGTGTGGCATGTTGCACCGTCTTGTTGAAACCACATGTCATGCAAGTCAAGCTCTTCCATTTTGGGCAGAAAAAAGTTACCACGTAGTGGAGTAACAGAGGCCCAATTGCTGCGAACGGCGCCGAATCGATAATTCACGGTCATCACCAACACTGGCCGATACGGCTGCGATATTTTCTTCAGTTCGCACTCTACGTAAACGTGTTGGTGGTTTAATGTCCAACAATGTAAATTTGGTGCGAAATTTTTTTACAATAGCCCGAATAGAAGCCTCAGTAGGTCGATTAAACTGACCATAAAATGGAAGAAGCGCGCGATGAACTTTCTTATATGTACAACTAATAATTTTTGCTAAAATTCATCCAAAATTATCCATTACAATTGTTGTTGATTCAATTTATAGTTTGAGTTTTAAAAAAATATGGAATTCTGACAAAAATGTATTGAGCGTTACCCATAGTTTTTCAATTAATTGAAAACTGTGTGTACATAAATAACGCTATACAAAAATTACGAACTTTTTTCAAAAACCGATTCTGGTAGATGAGACCAAAAAACATATACGTGTGTGGGCGTTTTGCAAGATCTCATCGGAATTTTATTTTATGGGGTTTAAAGTTTCCCGTTTTTGGCCTGTTCGTGCAGCATAACGGTACATGAAAGTATGTGTTCTTTACATCTGAAGTGTAAGGTATATTCAGCTGCTTTTTAGAAAATATTAGGGCAAATACTTTTGCGGAACATATTAACCCTCTAACTCCAGCACATAATGGTTATTTTTGGCTCTTTTCTAACAAATCGTAAAAATCGCCCCTAAAAAGGGAGAGTGCGGCAATAAAATGTTCCACAAAAATGTTGGTCATAAAATTTTACTGTAGGTATTCAAAGACAACCAAGCTTCAGACTCTACTTGTATGCCAGACATTATTGAAAACTTAAACTATGTTTAAGGGTTAATTTCATACTTAGTCACAATTAGTACTCGGCATAGGAAATCTTGCAAGTCTTACGTTTAAGGTACAAAATGTGTTTAGAACTTTTATGTAAAACACCATGAAAAACATTTTTTCTGGAACATTTTAACCCTCTAACTCTTCGTTTTATGGGCCTTTTTGTACATTTCTTAAAAAAGTGGCAAAAAATCATCTTCAGCGGCTGTAAAATGTTTTACAAAAATATTGGGAATATTGTGAATAAGTGTGAAGTTAACACTCAAAAAAAATTTAAGCTTTCAATGATTTCTGGCGTAAAAATAGAGTCTGAAGCTTGGTCAATATTTTTGTGGAACATTTTATCACCGCACGCACTCTCCCTTTTTAGGGGTGGTTTTTACGATTTATTAGAAAAGAGCCAAAAATAACCATTATGTGTGGGAGATAGAGGGTTAATATCTTCCGCAAAAGTATTTGCCCTAATATTTTCTACAAAGTAGCTGAATATACCCTACACCTCAAATGTAAAGAACACATATAGAACATTTCATCCCCGCATTCCCCCTTTTATGGGGGTTTCTTACAATTTGTTTGAAAAGAGCCAAAAGTGGCTGATATGTGGAGAGTTAGAGGGTTAATGTATTCCAAAAAAGTATTTGCCTTAATTTTTTCTACAAAGTTGCTGAATATACCCTACACCTCAAATGTAAAGAGCACAAAGTTTCATGTACCGATATGCTGCACGAACAGGCCAAAAGGCGGAAACTTTAACCCCATCTAAAATAAAATTTCGATATGATCGTGCAAAGCGCCGACATACTCATTTTTTTTTCTTTGGTCTACACTACCTGAATCGGTTGTCTGAACACCGTAATTTCTTCGTATTGTACAGTGTAATTTAGAGTTCAAGTTTGGCCAAATATATTAAATTCTGACAAAAATGTATTGAACGTTACCCACAAATTATGCAATTATATGAACATTTTGTCTGCATAATTAAGTAGCTTTGCTAAAACTTATCGTAAGGTTATCCATTTGAATTGAGTTTGCAAAAAAATATTATATTCTCTTGAAAATGTATTGAACGTTACCCATAGTTTTCTTTAATCAACTGAAGATTTTGTGTGTATTATTTGTAGCTTCGAAATAGCTTCGAAAATATGTTAAATTCTAATACAAATGTATTGAACGTTGCCCATAGTTTTTTCAATTAGTGGAAAATTTTGTGTATATAATGAAGGAGTTTCTGCTAAAACTCACCGAAAACTATTCATTTAAATTGCTATTGATTCAATTTGTAGTGTGAGTTTGGAAAAATATATAAGACTTTTGCACAATTGTATTGAAAGTTACTTAGACAAAATTCTTCACTATACTGATTTAGCTTTAACTTAAAGGGTGGTAAAAATAATTAAATACCAGCAGAAAAGCAGAAAACGCTATAGAGAAAAACTAAAACTCGCTAAAGCCGGTCGGTCATAACACATTTCACATGAAGAAATTTGTTATTTTTATTATACTTATATACCAAAAATCCAAAGATAGATGATAATATGTGAAAGATAGATGATAATATGTAAAAGAAGAGCACTTGTGAGAGAAGGATGGAAAGAAGGATAACGTTCAATACACCAACATTCAGTAACAAATAAGTCCCGACACGTGCACTCTTCATGAGAATCACTCCCATAATAAAAAGCTCTTTTGGATTTCAGTTTCTTCCTTGACTGGATATAGCACATACATATTTTATTGACAAATTTGAATGAAGTTGAAAAAAACAGCTTTTTATACAGGCTAACAACTCCTTTATTGTTTGTCCACTTTGACGGTATCTTTTGGTCATAAAAATACAAAAAGTCTTAGAAAACTTACACAAGTCAGTCTCTGTTACATGCAGTTCCATTTAAATAAAACTAGCACAGCGGACACGCCCCTTTCTTCATAATAAAAATCTAATTAAAACCGTTTATTTTCTGTCCTCCAAGACTTTTGTTGCTTTTACTATTTTAACTACAATTCGATTTAACATATTTTTCTTATTGTATTGTAATTATTGTATAATTAAATTTTATTGCAAATACCAATCTTGAATACAAATGAAATTGAAAAGGAAAAAAAAAAGAAATACAGAAAATATTATAGACAAATGACACGCAAAAATTTTAGCACTTATAGTAGAAAAAATTTAAATGAATGAAATAAAATAAGTTACGTTTGTTCGTTTGTTACGTTTTTGGCAATGAAGACCAGTAGTGGAGCAGCGCCATAACAAGTCAATCAATAACCAATACTTTCGTAAGTTGGTCATAAGAAATGTATTGTTTTTTTATTTAATACCAAAATGCAACAAGCCAAAACGAAAAATATTTATTTACTTAATTCAGTTGCTTGTTGGTTTAGTTTTAATTTTGCTTGATTAACAAACTACGCATATTTCCCCCTACTATCACCTCTGATACAACTAACTATTAGCTCGATCGTATGCGTAGCAATAAGAAATCAAGCCAAAAATATAATTTATAAAAGAAACAAATGCTATAATTTCCTTATACGTTGTACAACACAAAACAAACAAACAAGCAAACAAAAATAAAACTAGTGAAGAAATATAATGACCACATGTGTAAGCGAAATGGCTGAAAGACAATTTGCCTTTTTGATTTGACTGACTAGTTCTATAACATTGCATGCCTAAATAAACTCTTTTTTTTTATTGTTGACGAATAATTTGATTGATGTTGCCTCAAATGCATTTAAAATGTACAAAGTTTTATTATTATTAGACTTAATTTTAATAATTATAATTAAAAATTCCAACGACAACGCGCATTACACTCAGGAGACTTTCTTTATTAATAATGTGAAATATTGAAGGCAGATAACTAATTTATTGGCCACTTACAGAAAACTTTTAAGGTAAAAAAAATATGACTGTAGACAGAAAAAAGTATTCGGTTGAACTGACATGGTCGAGTGGTCTAAGCGGAAAAGAATTCTGATGAGATTAGCGGGAGCTATCGAAACATGTCAGTTCAACCCTCCGTGCAGTCAAATTTTTCTTTGTCCACATGCTTCACATTTATCTCTAAATAAATATATAATTTAATTGAAAAATTAATTTAAAACGCTACTCAAGCCAAAATAATTAAATTTCTTTGGATATACAATTATATTTTTATATTTTTATATTTTTTAACATTTTTATGTGTTGAGCGTTACATTTGCTTTCCTTTCACAGTTGTTCCAGGAATGATTTTTGCGAAAAAAAATACACCACAAAAAATTTGTATAGCGTTTGAAAGCATTCTACATCTACTCTTTAAAAACAAAAAATACATTTATTTATAATCTACTAAATCATGCTAAAGCAGTTTTCATTTTAAAATTTATGTGTTTATTTTATTTTACTACACTTTCAATGGACACAAAAAAACACTTGAAATGAGAATCACCCATATATGAATTTTCTAACACACAAAATAAACTAAAATCTTTGTTTAGCTACACAGAAAAATTTATATCTCACAAGTTCACTATCAAAAGAATTTATCAAAAAACCAAAAATTGTTTTCAATTAACTTCGTAACTGCATCAATTACTCATGTGATCAAACACTTTTATAGCAATTTTTTCAAAATTTTGAACTACAACAACAAAATCATTTGAATATAAAGCTTTCATAATTGAAATCGTATTTCAGTATTTTCCAGGGAAGGCAAATTGGTTTTGATTTTGTATCAATTACACTGTACAACAAAATCAGTTTTTTTTCAAAATGACAAGTTTTTTTGCAAAATTTTCCCTCCTTTTGCACATTGTTTTAGTAAATCGGCATAGAAAATCAGATAATACTTACGTTAAAGGTATATGATAAGCTCAGATTTTTTATGTAAAACACCACAAGCAACATTTTTGCGGAACATTTTAACCCTCTAACTCTTCGCTGTATGGGTACTTTCGTCCCTTTCTTAAAAGAGACGAAAAACTTCCCTTCATCGGCAATATAGCGGGCTAAAGTATTCTACGAAAATGTGTGCCATAAAATTCTACTATAAGTCTTCAAAGCTTCAGATGCAACTTGAACGCCAGAAAATTATTTACAATTTAAAATGTGTTTCAAGGGTTAATTTCGCACTTATACACAATTAGTACTCGGCATAGAGAATATTGTAAACCTTACACAGAAAAAAAATTTGTAAATACAATTAATTTTTTTGTTATATCAATTAAATAACCTACAACGATTTTTGTAAATAATTTTTGTAAGCTAAAGGAAAACCAGAAAAAGTTTTTTAACAATTTTTTTGTTGATCCCAAATTTATTTAAATTAAAATTATTGTTATATCAACAATGTGAATTGTTGATTTTCCGAACAAACTTTAACTATCATAATTGTTGTACTAACAATATTTTTTATACAGTCGCAATCCTCGAAATGACTTTTTGCTTGTCAGCGAAAAACACTAAATGTCTTTGGGCGGAATCGAACCGGCGACTTCTGGACTAATAGACTAACGTTCTTAGCTCTCAGCTACAGAGCAATTCGTTATTAAATACGCAAATAATGAATACACACAAAACGTGATTTGCTTTGTTTCATATACGTGTGTGTGTTCGTTTGTTATATCAACAATGGTGATTGTTAATTTTTTCACAATATGGTTAGTTCAGTTTGTTGAAAAAAATTTCTGTGTTTGTCGTATCAACAACTCAATTTGTTATATTAACAAAATATATGTTTGTATTTAAATTACATATTAACAATTGAAATTGTTAGTTGCAGATTGATGAAATTTTTTTCTGTGTTGCATATAAGATGTGGTCAGCACTTCTATGTAAAACACTACAAGAAACATTTTTGTGAAACACTTTAGCCCTCTAACTCTTCGTTGTATATGTGCTTTTGCCCTTTTATTAAAATAGGGGTAAAAAAAACTCTCCTTCAGCGGCAATATAGCGGGCTCGAATGTTATACAAAAATATTTTCCGTAAAATTATACTATAAGTCTTCAAAGACATCCAAGCTCCAGACTTAACTTGAAGGCCAGAAATCATTCAAAACTTAAAATATGTTTCAAGGGTTAATTTCGTACTTATTCAGAATTGGTACTCGGCATAGAAAAATCGTTTAAACCTTACTTTTAAGGTATAAGATGTGCCCAGCACATTTATGTAAAGGGCATAATACACAATCAATCAGCTTGATGTCAGATTCGTGTACGTGTGCTTGACGAAAAATCAAAACCAAGTAGATTTTCCATCAAGCGTCGTCGGTGTAACTAATACTAACGAAGTTTCACACATACTATTACCACGCTTGTCAAGCATGTTGACTGTGTATATTGCCCTTTACACACCACGGAAAATATTTTTGTGCCACATTTTAGTCCTCCAACTCTTCGTTATATGGGTCTTTTTGTGCCTTTCTTGAAAAAGGGGAAAAAACTCCCCTTTCAGGGACGATGTATCGGGCTCATATGTTCTAAAAAAAATATTTGCTATAAAATTCTATGTTTTCAAAGTCACTTAAGCTCCAGAAGCAATAGGAACGCAAGAAATCGTTCAAAACTGATAATGCGTCGAAGGGTTAATTACGTACTTATTCGCAATTAGTACTTAACATGAAAAATTTTGTAAGAAATGAATTTAGCTTTATTATAGAAAATATCATGAGGAACATTCTTGTGGAACATTTTAGCTCTCTATATCGCCGCTAATGGGGATTTTTTTTTACCAATTTTTTTAAGAAAGGCAAAAAAGACCCATTCAGCAAAGAGTTAAAGCGGTAAAAATGTTCCACAAAAATTTTTCCCGTGCTGTTTTATATAAAAGTGCTGGACACATTTAATACCTTAAACGTAAGGCTTACAAGATTTTCTATGCCGATTACTAATTGATAATAACTACGAAATTAACCCTTGAAACACATTTTGAGTTTTGATTAATTTCCACCGTTCAACTTGCATCTGCACCTTGGGTGTCTTTGAAGACTTATAGTAGAATTTTATGACAAATATTTTTATAGAACATTTCAGTACGCTATATTGCCGTTGAAGGGAATTTTCTTCCTCTTTTCCAAGAAGGGGACAAAAAGTCCCATTCAACGAAGAGTTAGAGGCTTAAAATGTTTCACAAAAAAGTTTCTCGTAGTGTTTTACGCAAAAATACTGAACATATCTTATATGTTAAACATAAGGTTTACAAGATTTTCTATGCCGAGTACTAATTGTGAAGAAGTGCGATATTAACCCTTGAAACACACTTTAAGTTTTGAATAATTTCCGGCTTTCAAGTTGAGTCTGGAGCTTGCGTGTCGTTGTAGACTTATATTAGAATTTTATGGCAAATAATTTTAAAGAACATATGAAGCCGCTATATTGCCGCTGAAGGGGAGTGTTTTACCCCCTTTTTAAGAAAGGGACAAAAAGACCCACACAACGAAGAGATAATAGAGGTTTAAAATATTCCACAAAAATATTCTGTGCGGAGTTTTACATAAAACTGCTGAAGATATCTTATACCTTAAACGTAAGGCTTAAAAGAAAGAAATAAATTCCTTTTTAAAAGGTAAAACGTTACAATATTTCTGCGGAAGTCACTAATTTAGATCACCATTTGTGTCCAGCGTGAGATATTATATGCCACATATTTCTATGCAATCAAATTTGGTATCTAATGGAGTCTTAAGAGTTTCAATTGCCTGAAGAGCTTAATACGATAGTCTGAAATCATTGATACTAATATTAATTATTCAAAGGCAACCCCATCTTATTCCCACCAACCAGTTCGGTCTTCCAATATTCAATATTGGAATAATTGTTCACACTCCCTTTGACTTATATTTGTTTATTAAAGATTTTGTTGCTGTTTTAAATGCTTCTCCTGACGTCGTTGTATAATTCGTTTATTGACCTCAAGCATACACACATTGACTATTTTAATTTTTCAAATAAAAATACAAAATTTTTAATCGTGTGGCTGCGTTTAAGTTTTCCACATGCAGCATAATTTGTTTTGGTTTTTTTTTTGCCACAATAAAAACAAAAAAGTTGTAATAAAAAAATGGCAACAACAATAAAAACGCCACACAGCAAAATATCCCTGTCAGCAGGAAAATTAAATAGGAAATTAAAAAAAAATAAATAAAAACGAAGAGCGAATCAAAATTTCATTTATTACCGAGAAATTCATAAATATCAGCTGACTTGCAAATGAAATTTGGAGGAATAATTCACTTTAATTGAGTAAAAAAAACGCCAAAAACTAAAATTAACCAGAAAAAGAAGTGTGTTAAAAATGTGAAGCTAAGAATATACATATATAGTAGGTGAAATCAATTTTTAAAGCGCACAGTGGGAACTTTCGCAAAATAAATGGAAATAAATCTGGAATGTCTCAACTGCTTTTTGGATTTATCTGAAACTTTGGAACATCGTTAGAGGAGGAGTCAGGCTTTATACAAGCAGGAACGGAGCTATAGTGCGCAAAAGTTGTCCACCTTGGTATCAAAAAAAGTTCTCAATCTTCTAACTTTCTTAAATGTTATAAGTTCGGCTAAAAATGAAAAGAAATAGTTTTCTAACCTTTGTTTCCGTCTCTCTCATAGTTTAAAATATATTTCACTTTAAAGAAGAAACAAATGTATTTTGGTCTTGACTTTTTTTAGTTTTTGGCTTATAACTTTCTAGTTATAAAACTATATTTATCGATTTCTGATAAATATAGTTTTGTTCTACCAATGAGGTTTAGGTAGAATTTTAGAAATTATAACAGTTGTGTGAATAAAAGAAAAGAAGTTCACAGAAAAAATGATCACCAAAAAATTTTCAAAAAAAAAAGTTTGTCTAAAAATATATTTCATTTTCAGTAAATGTTCTTTACATAACCAATGAATTGTTTATTTGAGTCTTATTTAGGACGCAAACACCAAAAACAGCAAGAAAAACTGTGTCGTAAAAAAACAGCCACGATGACGACATACACACAAAAAACAACAACAACAATAATAGCAAAAGGAATGCGTTTGTACCAAGTTTGTCTACTGAAGATTTTTGGGTGAATCAATTCGTTATTGTCGTTGCATTAATTCTCATTAATATTTTTAGTGTCTTTAGATAAACATTCAGACTTGAACACATATAACAAAGTGAAATTTTATAAATGCTTAATGGATGATGACCCAGACGAAAATTTTGTTTGATATATTACAAAAAATCCAGCAAATATTTTTCTTTGATTAAGTAAACTATTTTGTTTAATATTTATTTAGTGGTGTTTTTAGACTAATTGTTTTATAAATTCAGATCAAAATATTGTTTGATATTTTTCAAAAAATCCAGTAAAACTTTTTGTTTGATTTAGTAAATTGTTTTGTTTACAATTTGTAAATATTTTTACACAAATTGTTTTATAGATTAGTTTTCTAGAATTAAACAAATTTACAAAATTTTACTTATAATTTCCTCAAGAACCGAACGGTACATTTTTAATTAATAAACTAGAGAGTTATAAGCCTAAAATTAAAAAAGTTAGGAGGAAAATGCATTTTTTTAACTTCCCTCAATCAAAGATAGGAAGTCACTGATTTCACCCCGATTTTCGAAAATCAAGCTTTCATCAGATCTCGACGTTTTGAGGTCAAGGGAATCTATTTTGACTAGTTTTACGATGATGTCCGTATGGATGAATTTGTGCATGTGTATGTATGTATTAGGGCGTTCATTTTAATCGACTTTTCAATTGTTCGATTAATCAAATAATCGAAATTGAGGTTCATAAATTACTCGAGCAATCGAGTAAACCTTTTATTTCCTTCGATTTATTCGAGTAAGCTTTACTGCTAAAAATTATTCGAGTCAATCGGAAAATTTTTTAATTATTATTATTATTACTTGAAATTATTATCAAAATAAGTTGTGTAGTATTTTTTATAGTTGATTTTATAAATAATGGACGCGCCATATTTGATTATATTATTTTTAGTTTATTTCATAATTATACAAATTATTTCCAATTGTGCAAAATAACTAGTGATATCTAAGCAATCAAAGCAAATATAATAAAACCGGTTATTTAAGTACTCTTTTAATCTATCACAAAATTATCATCAAAAAATACACTTTTGCATAAAATTGTTTTGACTATTTTTCTTTTTTTTAATTAGTGTACAAGATATAATACATTTTTTATATTATAAAAATAATAGTTTCCTTAAACATGGAAAAAAACAATTATGTGCACGATTACCGCAAGAATTAGTAATCATTATTTTGCATAATAACAATTTAAGTGACAAATAAAAAATATAGTTTTGCCATCCTATAGCTTAAAAATTCGTGAAATCGTTGTTTAGTTAAAATACTAATTATGAATAGGAATTTTTAGTAACGCTTTTTTATGACTAAACATTTTTTTAACTAAACGGTAATTGAAACCTGAATGAAGATTTTTTATGAGTGCGGCTGCATGGATTTTGCAGCGCTTTAAGCTCGAAATTAGCTGGAACTGCCAGGGATAGCCTGCAAGGTCAGCCGTATACCATATTTTTTCTTTTAAGTCAAATTTATTTCAAACTATGAAAGAAACGGAATCAAATGTGTGGGCATTATTTCTTTTTATTTTCTATCATAACTCAAAGTGCTTTAAATTTTTAAAATCGGATAACATTTAAGAATGTTGCAAGCCTCAGAATTTTTTTATTTTTATTCCTAGGTGGTCAACTTTGGCCCACTATAGCTCCATTCCTGCTTAAGCTACGACACCACCGAGACACGAAGTGTAAAGCCTAACTCCTCCTCTAAAGATATTTCAAGTTTTAGACAAATCCAATCAGTTATTTAGAAACTCCAATTTTATTGCTATTTATTTTGTGAAGCGCTAAAATATGAATAATCATTTTTATTAAAATGAAGTCAAAAATTTGTTCAATATCTTTATTTTTTGCGTGCAAACAAGAGTTTATGGCATTAAAACTTTGAAATTAACATATTGCTTCAAAATCGGATATTCGAACTTAAGTTCGAAAATTCGAAATTTAGTTCAAATACTCCAAATACCATAAAAATGTTTGTGCTTTTGTCTAAAATATGTACTTGCGACAATAAGACATTAAAAAATTCTATATTATATTTCGAAAATCAAGTTCGAATCGTAAAATTATTTGTAAAAAATTTTATTTGTTGGTGGTTAAGCCGTTCAAACGTTTTCAAATTCGTATGCTCATACACAGAATAAACTAAAATACCACTTCAATTACGAAAACTGCAGAATTAATTAATTTTGTTGTTGAAGTTCAACCTATGACGAAAATTGTATATTCAATCACCACGCGGTGATCCAGCATGAGCTTTTGGTGGAGGAACTTTCAACTGAAACATTCTATTTTGCTAAATTTCTTTTAGAAACTCAATGGAAATGAAGTATATCTTATCCGTTTTTGGGGCGGGGGAAATATCCCATTCCCCCCCCCCCCCTTTTACGTACCTGTCAATCACTGAAATTAAAATTTTCAATTACTCGAAATTTTTAAAATTTGTTATAAAATTTAGTTTTTGATCACATGCGTTATTGATTCAATTACGAAATTAATTGAAACTATGTAGTTTCAATTTTTGATTAAGTGTATTCATTGAAAATTTTTTAGGAATAATTTTTTCTCTGTACATATAAAGAAGAAATGAGTTGTATAAACTTTGTATTTCAATATTTATGTAATTCTCGTATCCTCTATGAGAGTTTTTATATAAAAATACGGATTTAAAAATGATGAGTTGGCATTAGCAATAATGAAATGAAGGCACATAGGCTAGCTTAAGCCGCAACAAATAACAATATAGTTAAAATAAATACTAAAGTGAAATTATTTGGGACTTTATGAGCTTTAATTAAGGAATAACAAAATATTTGAATACTTGACAAAAAAATAGAGGCCATTTTTATCAAGCCTATCAAGATACTTACACTCCAAATAAAATGGTAGGTTAATCTAACCAATTCAAATAGTTAAATTAATGTTAATGTAAATTGCTCTTGCCATTTTTATGAATAACAATTTTTATTTGTTAAAATAACTTTTTAAGTTTGAAGTCATTTCATGTCTATGGTTACTTTGTGCTATCGTTATTTAACAAAAGGACTTAGCCAGGCGCGGATAAAAGAGGGCGAAAACGGGATACACCCCCCCCCCCAAACGAGTAAAATATACCCAATTTCTATTGAGTTTAAGAAAATTCAAAATAGCATGTTTCAGTTAGAAGTTCCCCCCTAAAAGCTCAAGCTGGATCCGCGCTTGACTTAGATGAGATAGTGAAGTCGCTCGGGTCACAAACATGCAAAGAATTGTGACAACATAAGTTCAAGACAAAAATATTACATTTTACTAAATTATAAAATATAAATTTGTGAAAAACCACGCTTAAAAATTAAAACTATTTTTGATGGTTAAAGTTACCAATTTAATTTTTCACAATTTTGGTTGTTAAAATTACCAATTTTTATGGTTAAAATTACCAATTTAAAATAACAACAAGAGAAAATAGTTATTTTACAAAATTTACTCTATATAAGTCAATCAAGTCACCACATTTCTATGTATGCAAACTTTGTGTTATCGTTATTTAACAAGACGACTTAGCTGAGATGGTAAAGACGTAAAATTGTGAGAACTTAAGTTCAAGACCAAAAAACTACAAACAGCCAAAATTTTTTAGCCACACACTTAATGCTTAAGCCTTGGCAAGAATTGAACCTGCAACCTTCCGCTTAGTAGTTTAACTCATTATCAACTAAACTACAATTCCATTGGTTGATTTTACTATATTTTATGGGTTTGTGCAATTCTAACCTATAAAATTGATTAGATCTACCAATATTTTATTTTGCGTATACAAAATGTTATTGAAATTGGTGGGGCGTTAAAAAATATTATAAAGTAAAATTCAGTTAGAAAACAGAACGAAAATATTCACACAAAATACTCAAGGCCTCAATAATAAAAAATAGTTTTAATTTATAACACTGATTTTGTATGGAATTTTGTTTATAAAACCTTTTTTAAATATTTATTCAAGTGTTTATTAATTGAAATTAGATTGAATAGAAACATAAATATACATATATAATATCACAAGTTAACAAAAGAAATTTTTTTTGTGTAACATCTGAACACATGACGAGGAACATATTTGTAGACTATTTTAACCATCTTACCCTTCACTGTATGGGTCTTTTCATCCCCTTCTTTAAAAAGGGCCAAAAAGTTTACTTCTTGGACAATATAACGGGCTTAAAAATATTTGCCATAAAATTCTACTATGAGGTTGTAAAGACACCGAAGCTCCAATCTCAAGTTGCATATTAGAATTAATTAAAAAATTAAACGTTAAGGATTAATTTCGTACTTATACACAATTAGTACCGAAATATTCCACAAAATCGGCTAGTCATTTGTATTAACAATATGTCTTACTTAAATAAAATTTCATTATAACTCATTATACAAAAAAAAATCATCCCTGTTGAAGAAGAGTTTATTTAAGGTTTTTTTTCCAAAAAATTTTTTTTCCATACAAATTTCAAAACTCAAAAAGCGCTTGTATTTACAAAATCAGGCCTTTAATCATAGAACGGACTTTATTCAATATTTTTAACACACAAATTTAACTTTTTGCTTACTTGGTTGTTTCCGTTTCATTTAAATTATTGACTGACTTAGCTGGGACTAGAACTATGGCTACATGTTTATAAGTTTTTGTGCTTACCACCTTGCTACACCACCACGTAAAACATCGACAAAAAGAGGCCAACATATTCATTTTTTTGATTAAAGACTAAATGTAAGACGTTGTCGCTAATCTTATCTTTAACAAAGTTGAATTGAGGACAAAATTTAAGGGAATGTCGCTCATTTAGTCATCCAATATTTTATTGAAGACAGAATGTAAAGCATTGTCGCTCGTATTGTTCTCGACAAAGTTGGATTAAGGACAAAATGTAAGACATTGTTGCTCATCTTGTCCCCAACAAAGCTGGAGCGAGGAAAAAGTGTTAGACATTCTTGCTCTTCTTATCCTCCGCAAAATATAAGACACTGTCGGTCATATTATCCTCGATAAAGTTTGATTAAGGACAAAATGTAAGATTGAGAAAAATGTAGGGCATTGTTGCTCATCTTGTCCTCCATAATATTACTGGAGGCTAAACGTAAGACACTGTCGCTCATATTGTGCTCGACAAAGTTCGATTAAGTACAAAATGTAAGATTGAGGAAAAATGGATTTAGGAAAAATGTAAAACATTGCCGCTCATCTTGTCCACAATGTTACTGAAGACAATTTATTAGACACTGTCGCTCATATTGTCCTCGTCAAAGTTGGATTAAGTACAAAATGTAAAATGGAGGAAAAATGTATTGATGACACAGTGTAAGACATTGTCGCTCATCTTGTGTTTTACAATGCTACTGAAGACAAAATATAAGACACTGTCGCTCACATTGTCCTCAATAAAGTTGGATAGGCGACAAAATGTAAGACATCGTCGCTGATATTGTCCGAAACATAGTTGGATTGAGGGCAAAATATAAAACATTTTCGCTCATATTGTCCTCAACAACTTTAATGGAGACATTTTGGTTCATATTGCCTACAACAAAGTTGGATTGAGGACAAAAATTAAGACATCGTCGCTCATCTTGTCCTCCATAATGTTACTGAAGAAAAATTGTAATACAATTTCACTCATATTTTCCTCAACAAAGTTGGATTGAGAATAAGGCGAATTAGTTCTAGGTGGCCTCGAGAGCTCAGCTGACTACAAATTTTTTCTATATTTAACCTGTCAACAGTGTTAATGTATCAGCTTTTTTGACAGCCCAAATATAAATTCCCCACGGCGAATTCTCTTGCGACTACCTGGTGTTGATCTACCTTGGATTGAAAATAAATATTACGACATTGTCGCCCATCTTGTCTTTCAAAATGTTACTCAAGACAAAATGTAATACATTGTCGCGAACATTGTCCTCAGTAAAGTTGAATTAAGGACAAAATGAAAGATATTGTCACTCATCTTGTCGTTAAATGCGTTTAATAGATGACAACTTGCAAGATTGTCGTGAACAACGATTTCCTTTAAATTGTCGATTAGAAAACCTAATCGACAGATGGACATCTCTTACAAGAATCTATCCAACTAGGTATTGCTCCTTTCAGAACTGCTGGGTAGTTACTGTATATTTTTTTTGTTTCTGTATTTAAAAGTTTCTACCACTACATTGGCACATGTCACATTCCCAGGAAATTTGCTGGACATTTCGTTTAATTCATTAAGCGCAAAAATAAACTGACACACAAATAAAAACACATTCTCAAATAGTAGTTGGCGGATGTACAGTCAAAAAGGACATTGATACATACAAGCACACACACACACGCACGCATATACTTACCAGCACTGCCAGTATTAACACGACGATTTCAGTTGAAATTCAGAATATTTATAAATAATTTACATTATTTTACCATTAAATAAATACGAAATAAAAAAAGAACGCAGGATTAAAACTTACCTTAAATATTCGTTTAACGTTGTTACACTTATTTAATGATGCTTCCTTCGTTTCTTATAACTTTTAAAAGGAACAACGGAGGGTGGGAGAGGAGGGAAAAAAAGGGCGGCAACTTTTATTTTTGTATGTACGGACTTAATTATTTTTATATCTATTTTTGTTTTATAACTTTTTCGTTACGTTTTGGCAGTTGAATTAAATATAAATTTTCTTAAACTTTTAAATGCAAAAATGTTTTTCCAAAAGTCTTTATAGGAATGTCGGCTAGTAGGGAATTAAAAATATATTTTGAAACCTGGTTTTTTCGTAAATTTCAGGAGCTACTCTTCTTACACACTTCCGGTTTTTCGTTTTTCACTTGTTTTTCCTTTTTCACAATTGTCAATTTTGACACTCTTTTAATTACACTTTTAACTTTTAGAACTTTATATTTCCGTTTGAAGTTGCTCGTTGTCTTCGTTCGTTCGTTGGCTTTGTATTTGCTAAAGTGTGTGTAAGTATCTCTCGAGAGGAATGTATGCAAATGTATGAAATATTCTATGAATTAATGTATTTATGTAAAATATGTTGCAAGAAGTATCTATCTATATGTTGACACCCTTTTACTCATACGAAAGTGGATATTATGTGAAAGAAACTCAGTGTACGAAATTATATCTTGTTCGTCGTTACTTGTATGTTGTTGCTATCTAGTTCTACTACAACTGCTGCTGATGCTGCCGATCCGATGATGATGGGGATGTTGTTGCTGCCAAAAGAGATGCTGCCGCAAACTTGCAACATACAAGCCACTAAATACTCCCAAAACAAACACTAACCTACCCCAACATGAAAATTCTTTAACTATACCGGCAAAAGCAAATAGTTTTCTTTAATTTCTTTTTTAATATTCTTTTTTACAATTTTCAAAGAAAAACTCAAAAACTTGTTTCACAATTTACATAATTGTTTAAATTAATTAATTTCATTCAAACATCTTCTTTTAATTTGCTTAATTTTTATCAATGATTTTATTTCTATAGTTTTTATGAAATAATCTATTTTCCTTTTCATTTATTCCGCGCCTCTATTTATTGAGTTCTTGTTGGGAATCACTAGTTTTGTATACTGTTTCGTGTTTTTAACAATCGACAAAAACTTATAGATACAAAGTCAAAAGCAAACAGTCTGCCAATGTAGTAAAATTACGCCAAGTAATTGAAGCTTTTTTCTCTAAATGGCTGTGATTTCATTAATGCTGGCTGGCAATAAGTTTGACGGAGGGTAAAATGTGTAAAGATATCGGTACCAGTGTTGCCAGCAATGCAGATTTATCTGCATTTTGCAGATTTTAATCCTTCAAAAAGGCGCAATGCAGATTTGAAGATTTTTTACCTAAAAACGCAGATTTTTAAATCTCTAATAATATGTCAACTTTTTTTCCTTACATTGCCACTATCTTTTGTTTCTTTTATGTTAGAACGAAAATACCAACCAATATTTTCAAAGATGTTCTAAAGAAAACGAAAAATAGGATTTGGACTCGAAGCTCAGAGCGTTAAAAGTTTTTAACTTTAAAATTGTAACCCCACGTCTATACCTGATATATTTTTATCATAACAAAAGTCAAACTTTATATTGAAAAATAATTTGTTTTATGTTAGCTGCTTTTCTTATATGGAATTTGACATTTGTCATGATAAAAATATGTCAGGTATAGACGTAAGGTTATGAAAAAAAAGAAGTTTCGGAAACGATTATCTAAAATAAATGAAGCTAGTTCTGAATATGCTTTTCCAACTCTAAGTTTATTCAAAATAGAATGATTTTACAGCATTCATCGAAAGAATTTTTAGTCAGGTAAACTTGAATAAAACAATAGTTCAAAGTCGTTTGGAAACTGAATCTTAAGTAGGTGTTCTGTTTACATAAGATTGTCTAAAATTTAAAACTTCCCATTGTTTGACATATTGATATCTCCAGATATGCTAAAAAGAATGTATCGAATATTTAAACAATAAATTAAATGCCTTTATATCATTTTCTCAACAGGGCTAAGCTTACACGATGATATATTTAATTAAATTTGTGATATCAAACTTGCCTTATTCGCAACAGGGAGTGCTAAAAATGATCTGAAATAAAATTCCAGATAGATTTTGTCACTTTTTATCACTCGATTTGTTCCTCCACCCTAGCAATGAGTAACAAAAAAATACGCAACTGAATTCGTTTTATTTTATTGTCGCTGTTTATGTTTTTTTATGAAAAATATGTTCATAGGGGCTATTCACATATTACATAACGCTATTTTTGGAGTTTTTAAACCCTCCCCCCCCCCCCCCTTCGTTACGCTTTTTACAAAATTTTCAGTATAAATTATCTAATCCATAACAAATCTTCAACACCCCCTCGAGCGTTACGTAATATGTAAATAGCCCCATATCTGCGGTCACAAGCCTTAACCGCTTAACTCCTTTTCAAATCAGTCGTCAGTTTGCTTTTCTTTAACTTATTTATAGAGAATTGTCGTCTTAAATAAGTTACATACTTAAAAACTTAGTAGCGATTTGATTTAGACACAAATGGAGTCCATCATACCAAAAATTAAATTTTGTCCTAATTCGAATTAGGCGGTTAATGGTTGTGACATATTATGTTCAGTAGAGTGCTTCAAAAAAACATTTTTTTTTGCAAGGGCTATGGGGCTATTCACATATTACCCCCCCTTCGTAACGCTTTTTGCAACATTTTCCGTATAAATTATCTAATCGGTATCAAATCTTTAACCTCCGCTGAAGCGTTACGTAATACGTGAATAGTCCCTATAATCTTAAAAGTTGCTAGTAGGTATACAACAAGCTCTCCCACAAGATCAGCTCCATATTTTGTTCTATGCGACTTTCAGTTTTTCCATACAAATTATATGGAACGATTTCTTTTTTTCGTATTTGTCAAACAAAACTGCAAAAAAATATTTTTCTTTCTTTTTGATGGGCAGATTCTTGTAGAAAATTAAATTTTCCACAAAAAAGCTAATACACGATTTTTTCGTAAACTCAACGGGTAAAAAGTTATCGGAGTTTGAATACTAGGGACAAAGTGGGCAAAAGTTGTGAAGTATTTGCTTTCAGTACTGTAATTGCTAGTATTCAACGCCTGATAAATTGTTACCCGTTAAGTTTACGAAAAAATCGTTTTTGAGGTTTTTTGTGGAAAATTTAGTTTTCTACAAGAATATGTCCATCAAAATTAAAAAATATATATATTTCTCCATAGTTTTGTTTGACAAATACGAAAAAAACAAATTGTTCCATGTAATTTGTATAGAAAACTGAAAGTCATTGAGCGTCGCGTAGAATCAAAATATGGAGCAGATTTAGTGGGAGAGCCTTTTTAATAACTACTAGAGACTTTTGAGATTATAGCAAAAAATTTTTTTTGAAGAGCACTAATGTTCGTTCACACCAGCGTTCGTTTGCGCACTCCTTTTGCTCATTACGCATTGCGCATTTCTTAAAAGCGTACTAAAAATGCGCACAAGCGCAAGGAGCGGAAAATAGGAGCAATTGGTTAGCGCATTCGATTTATTAGCGCCGCTCTTTGCGCAATGCGCATTTATTTTTCTTGTTTAGCTCTTTGCGCTGCGCATTGCGCATATTGAGTGGCGCATTACGCATGCTCTTTTTTATGCCAACAGTGGTTAGTTTGCGTTTATTCACTGCTGCAAAATACATACATCTTTCCCCTAAACCGTAAGTGTGAACTGCACTACCGACCCAACGTCCGGTTCAGACCGCAACCGGAAATATGAACTGCACTACCGACCTCATTTCCGGTCCAGTCCCTAAACCGGAAGTATAAATTGCACTACCGACCCAACTTACGTTCCATACCGGAATCGGAAATATGAACTGCACTACTGACCCCACTTCCGGTCCATATCGGAACCGAAAGTATGAACTGCACTACCGACCCAACTTCCGATCCATACAGGAGCCGGAAATATGAACTGCACTACCGACCTCATTTCCGGTTCAGTCCCTAAACCGGAAGTATAAACTGCACTACCGACCCAACTTACGTTCCATACCGGAACCGGAAATATGAACTCCACTACCGACCTAATTTCCGGTCCAGCCCCTAAACCGAAAGTGCCATACGGTGATTTAAAAAAAACTACGATGGCATGTAATAACATCCATGGAAATAATGCCCATTGCTTTTTTAAAATTTTTCACTACTGTAAATACGCAATGCGCATTTCATGCAAGGAAAATGCTCCTTTTTGCGCTTGCTCCTTTCATGCGCAGCGCGAAAATATTGGCACAAAGGTGATATTAAAATAGTTTTGAAGATTTTAAATATAAAATCAGATTTTGCAGATTTTTTCCGGAAACCTTTTTGAATTTAGCAGATTTTTTTCTCTAAAAATTCTGGCAACACTGATCGGTACATTTATAACTTTAACATTTTATTGCTATAGTTTGCTTAAAACTACTCTCCATGCTAAGTTTTTCCAGCTCTTTACAGTTAACAGAGAACTTTTTGTTAAAAGAGCTTAAATTAGCAGAAATGGAAAAGCTTTAATCCAAAAAATAGTAATAAACTGGAGATTTGTGGACGAAGGTTTGAGTGCCAACTAAACAATGCACAGTGGTTCCAATTGAAAAGAAAGGTTAATAAATCTGTATCTTTGAAACTTGCAATCCGATTACAAAACGATGTAAGTAATAATCATAAGGAAGGACTTAAGCTTTAAGAATGTTGGAATTTGGACCACACTGTTGGAACACACGTGGAGCAACGGGGTGTAAAAGTTGACTACCCCGCGCATGAAAAACCTTGTCGCACTCATTACTTTTGCAAATATTAATAGATTTTAATGGATTTAAACAATTAGATCTGCGTCCCTGATCTTTAAAAGTATTAATACTTGTATTATAGTCTGAAACGCCATTAAGAAATACGCGTAATGACAATTCAAAACGAAGGCAACAGCGCAAAAAACTCAGTGTTGCCGCTTTGGTATTTTCGCGGTTTTCGGTGCTGCCGTTCTCTTCCAGGGAAGTTCTGTGACCTTAGGGAGATTTTTGTCCTCGTTTTTGGAATCTGGGGATCTTCTGTGATTTCAGAGAGTTTTTTGCTCCGTTTTGGAATCCGGGGAACTTTTGGAATTTCGGGGAGATTTTTGTCCAATTTTTTGGGAATCCTTGGAGGAGGTTTGTGTCTTGATTAATAGTTGGTGCCCTTGATAAATGAAAGTGTCTCAGATAAATTATTGAGAAGTATCGCCTAAGTATCTTCCAGGCGACAGTTGTTTTTTGTTGCCGCATTATCTTCTTTTTCCATCTAGAGGTAAAATTTACTATCTTCGTTTACTTGGTGTTATCAAGGTGGGTGAAATTTTTTTTTAATTATGAATTTTATTTTTGGTGGGGGTTATGGCTCCAGGTCTGGTGACTAGGCAGAATCTGTCGAAGGGCGATAAAGATGAGTGGGCGTCTGACATAGCGATCCAACGTAGCCGACCGAAGGTGACCTGCCAATGGCATAAGGCCGAAAGAGGCCGCCCGATGGCATAACGCCAAAAGTAGCAGGCCGAAGACGCAAAGTGCTTCCAATTGGAAAAAAGATTAATAAATGTGTATCTTTAAAACTTGCTACCCGGCTACAAAAAGATGTATGTAAAAATCATAAAGGCGGATCTAAGCTTTAAGAATTCTAAAATTTAGACCACCCTGTTGAAACATAATGTATGCTACAAGGGGCCATTCACATATTACGTAACGCTCCAGGGGAGGGGGGGTTAAAGATGTTTTACGGATTAGATACTTTATACTGAAAATTTTGTAAAAAGCGTTACGAAGGGGGGAAGGGGTATAAAACCTCCGAAAATAGCGTTACGTAATATGTGAATAGGCCCCAAGGAGTAAAAATTTTACAACCTCGGCCATGAAAAACCTAGTCCGACTCATAACTTTTACAAATATTATCCCATTTTAATGGATTTGAAATGGGTGTAAAGTTAATAAATAGATAAAGAAAAAGCAGTTTGTTCTATTTAGATATCTTTAATATTTTTAAAGAAAGTTGGAACTCATTTTAAAATTTTGGTTTTTGGCCTCGACTTTCTTCTCTATTTCGTCAATATCTGCGGTAATAGAATAAGCAAAATTAAAAAAAAAAAACATTTCAGATTTTTAACACATGCAGAAAAAAAATTGTTTTAATTTTTTTCTTTACTGTTTATTAAAAAATATATCAATCCTCTGTTTTCAGGAGAGCTATGGTGATCTGTTTCAAATAAAGACCTAACTAAAGAAGGAATGCAATTTTTTATTTTTCATTTCAATAAACATCTGCACTTTATTAAATTTTACGACATCGGGCTCTAAAACATAAATATCAGTATAATAAAGATATTAATACATAATTGTTTATTTAAAAAAATGTATATGTCTTATTTTATTTGTGATAATCTAAAATGAATACTTAATAAGTAATTAAATACATATTGAAAATATTGTTTCAGAATACATTGATTTAAGATCCTGGAAAAGCAAAATATGTGATGATTATGATATATTAAAATTATAAATAATAAATAAAAAGGAATCAAAAAACCAGTTAAATATTTAAATGGGAAAAGTTACAATAAAAATATATAATAGAACTTAACACAACAATAATACAAGCATACAAATATGGGATCATATGCATAACAAAAACTTGGCATGAAGTTAGCATAAGTAACGAAATTTAACTAGATCTGAATGAGTTTTTCCAAAAAACTTTACATTAAAAATAGCGGTAGAGTATGGTCATGAGTTATGACTAAAAATTACCATAGAATATAGTGATGAGTCTCGATCAAAAATCACCTCACCTTAGAATATAGTCATGGGTCACGATTAAAAATTACCTTAGAGTAGACTATAGTCTCCGTAACGATTAAAACTCTCCTTAGAAGACTATCGTGAGTCACGAATAAAAATCACCGTAGAATATAGTCACGAGTCATGATCGGAAATCACCGTAAAATATATTTATGAAACACGATTAAAAATCGAAGTAGAATAGTCATAAGTCACGAATAAAAATCACTGTAATATATAGTAATATGTCACGAATAAAAATCACCATAGAATATAGCCATGACACGAGTAAAAATCACCGTAGAATATAGTCATGAGTCAAGATTAAAAATCAATGTAAAATATAATCATGAGTCACGATTCAAATCACCGTAGAATATTGTCATCAGTAATAAATAAATAGTATATTGTCATCAGAATAAAATCATCGCAGAACATCATCATGAGTCTCGATTAAAAATCACCGTAGGATATAGTTATGAGTCACGTTTAAAATTCAATGTAGAATATAATCATGAGTCACGAATAAAATTCAATGTAGAATATAATCATGAGTCACGATTCAAATCACCGTAGAATATTGTCATCAGTAACGACTAAACTAAAAATCATCGTAGAATATAATTATGAGTCACGATTAAAGTTTAATATAGAATATATGTAGTCATAAGTTACGATTAAAAATGGCCGTAGAACATAGTCATGAGTCACGATTAAAATCATCGTAGAATATGGTCGTGTGTCAGGATTAAAAAACACCTTAGAATACAATCATGAGTCACGATTAAAAATCACCGTATAATATAGTTAACAGTCATAATTAAAAATCACGGTAGAATATCACAACACACAATTAAAAATCACCGTAGAATACCGACCTGAGTCACGATTGAAAATCACGTTAGAATATAGTAATGAGTAACGATTAAAAATCCCCGTAGAATATAGCCATTGTCAAAACGGAATCTTTTTGATTCTACTTGAATGTAGCCATGAGTCACGATTAAAATCGCCGTAGGATACAGTCATTCGTCACAATTAAAAATCACCGTAGAACATAATCATGAGTTGAGATTAAAAATCACCGTAGAATATAGTCATGATTAAAAAGCATTTTATCCATGAGTAAAGTTAAAAATCACTATAGAGAATCGTCATGATTTTTACTGTCAAATTGTATGGAAAAACTCTTTAAGACCCAGCTCGACTTCATAACTTCTTGCCAACGTTTTGTTATACGGCTGGTGATGTATTAAATTTATAATTGCTTAATTTACAAAAATTCTTGTATCATTGTATAGTGTGTACTATAGTATTAAATACAATAGTGAAAAATTTGCTGCTGGTAATTTTCATATGAATATGAAATACACTTTTACACTTCTATTTCATAGAATTTAAAAAGGTCGTATTTAATAATACTCAGAGAGTATTTGTATGTATGTATTTATCTTGTTCTTCTTTTGACCATCAATCAAGGCTGCCACTTTGGTCTGATCAAACCAAAACTAGTAGACTAGAACTTTTTTTCTGGAAATACCCATACGCAAAATTCAAAATCTAAAAAAATTAAAATTCTTTAGACCACAGAACACCCTTATGAGCAGTTGTGCTTGAAAAATACGCTAGCTAAATGGTCGCTTTTTGTAGATTTTGGTCGTCTTTGACGAAAATTTTTTTCGTTGTGGCACCCCCGCCATCAATACAAGATACAAGCCGATACAATATAAACTGGGTGTTCACAAACAAATAAACAAAAGTGTATTTGATGCAAAATGGGCGATGCAAATTGTTGTGAATTAAGCAATTTTTTTTACTTAAAATGCAAATAAAGTGGTCTGTTCTGCATTCCATACGGAATGAAAATGTTCGGAATTATCAAAGCATTGTTGTCACAAATCAATATTTATAACAACAATGCTATGACAATTACGAACACTTTCATTCCGAATGGTATACAGAACAGATTTGAAAATTTTTTAATAATCACAGCTGTTTTGCAAAGAACGAAATGAACTTAAGAGATAAAACTTGTTAGGCCCAAATTCACAAGCTTTAGCTAAGTAACTACGATGGTTTAATTAATAATGTTAAAGGCTCAAATTCACAATCTTTAGTTAACTAATGTTGGTGGTTTAAAAAATGATATTTATATGAAAAAATCGTTAGAAAGATCAGCGGCATTAGTTGACTACAGACTGTGACTTTGGCCCTAAGAAAACCATTGTCTAAACCATTGTGTTTAATTAACTAAAGATTGTGAATTTAGGTCTTAGCGAATTATATAAATATATATTATTTAAGATAATTAATTGACAAAAAAGGACATGTTATTTAATTTTATATGGAAAAAGATAACGATGTGAAATGATTTTAGTTTCTAAAATGCTAAAACTATGAAATGTTAACTTAAAGGAGAAGTTTTGACTTGAAAATTGTTCTTAAATTTGTTGTGTTTTTTTTTTGTAATGGATTTTTTTTAGTTAAATATTATTGTCATTTCATTAACTTATATATAAATATATTTAAGTAGAGTTCAACACTGGTTTTAATATTTTCAAAGTTTGTTAAATAAGTTAAGTTAAGCTTTTTTTCTTTCATAAGTAGCTCTTTTCTTTCCCTAAGGTTCAAATCCACAGTATTTAGTTAACTAATGGCTTAACCAATGATATTTTCGCGAAAAGTTGTTAGGCAAATCAAGGGCGGGCATTATTTAACTACAGACTGGAAATTTGGTCCTCAGCGCCTCAAATCTAAATAGTTTAACCCATAATATTTTAAGTACTATGTATATATATCATTAATTAAACCATTAGTTTACTAAAGACTGTAAACTTGGGCCTTAGCAGCTGGGCATGTTGTCAATTTGCGTTTGTTTTACAACTCATGGATTTTTTTATCTTTTATGTTCTATTAAAACTAAAAGGAAATGTTTTTGCAACTACAACAGACTCATAAAATTTAAGAAACTACTCGTATAAGTTTAGTTTTAAATAATATAGGAATATAAAAAATAATTAAAGCAATAAATATAAAATATTTTTCTCTGAGATTCCTTTTTCCACAAAATATCTCCTTGTTTAATATTTTAGTCAGAGACAAATTTTCCTAAAAAGAAAATGTTTCCTCTTTTCTTTAAATCTAACTGTGATGTTCAAGTCTTTATAGACCTGGGCGTGTAGTGTCATCAGGACCACTGCTGGTACTAGCTTCCGAGGGCATGGGACTAGCAGTGGCACTGCGATCATAAGCTGCGTTGATTTCATCGGGTACGATTTCCTAAAAAAGAGAGCAAAAATACATTTAAAAATGGAAATCAGTTAAATATACAAAAAATTAATTTCTTACCTCATCAGCATCCGTTTTCTTAACAATTGCTTCGGTCTTCACATCCTCAGTGGTTTGTGCTTTCTCAGCCCATTGTTTCAAGTACTCGACAATTACTTGATGGCCGAAATTCTCAGCCTCATCTATTGGCATATTACCCCAACGATCTTTGGGATTGTGTGGAACATGACATTGTTCCAACAAAAATTTAACACAATCCAAATGACCCTCAGAAGCTGCTAAATGCAATGCCGTACGACCATCATAATCGGCCAGTGTTATATCCATGCCGGACAAACGATGTCTACGCAAAGCTGTTACATCTCCACTGGCGGCCGAAAACAATAAATTGACTATAGACAAACCCTTTGTCTCGTAACGATGTTTGCGAGGATCTTTCTTGTTCGAGGCATGCTTCAAATTATCATAACGATGGAAATTGAAAACACTGACTAGTTCCTCACAAAATTGTACACCACGTACAGAATTGCCCATTTGATCGAGTGGTGGTGACCAGGTGAATATACCCATAACATTGGGAATGACCAGCATCATACCGCCACTGACACCGGATTTGGCTGGTAAACCAACCTTGAAGGCAAACTGCCCGGAGTAATCGTAAGTACCGCAAGAATGCATAATGGAGAGAACATCGCGCACAACTTCTGGCCGGAATACTTTCTCTTCGGTGGTGGGGCAGATGCCACCATTGGCTAGGGTGGCAGCAATAACAGACATGGCCTCACATGTGGTCTCCATGGAGCAGCACTGGAGGAAAAGATTAAACATAAAACGTTTAGAATATCACACTTTTCTAAGCTTAAAGGTTTGTACATATAACTTTGTTCGAAAATTCGAATTAAATTTTTAAATCGGTCGCAGTTAGTTTTGTAGCCAAAAAACATCGTGCCACTTTTTAATACATATGCACATATTTTCCTAAATTATAAAGTTTTGAGTATGTTCGAAAAATCGCATTTAATTTCGAACTTTCGAAAAATATGTCAAAATAACAAAAATCGACATGGGCTGTTGTAATTTTGTTTACAATCAAAGTAAAAACAGTTTCTACATTTTCAAACCCGAAGATTGATTTCAAACAAGCTTGGAATCAAGCTTAACATTTTAAAGTGTAATTGACACAAAGAAATTGTGCACTACTTTGTTCGAAAATTCGAAGTAAATTTTAAAATTTGGCGTAGTCATTTTTTGAATCCAAAAAGCCATGGCCATATTTTGATATTCAGCAAAATTATGAAGTTTTGGGTGTGTCTGAAAATTCAAAGATAATTTCGAAATATGTATGTGTCAAAATCAAACCCGAATAAATGGTCTCAGATTGGCTTCCTAACAAACGCGCATCTGAACATCTGGCAACATTCTTGCGATCAATTTGGAAATTTCACAGAGAGCTTAAAGTTATGCTTTTAACTTTAAAAATTAGGTGACATGAAAAGGTTGTGAGTTTTAATGCGCAAACGCCCAAATATTATTTTCGAAGATTAAGAATATTAAAACAAAAATTTTATAAAAAATTTCTCATACTACCAAAATTCTATTTTTTATTATTAAATTAAAACATTCGAACTAAATTTTAAAGATTCGCACAAAGTGAATTTTGTTACACAACTATGTACATAATACTCTGCTTTTTTAATATTTATAAAAAAAAGTCATGTTTTAAGAAAATTTTCAAGTTTTTAAGCTTGCAACCATTACCTTGTTCGAAAATTTCAAATTTTGGCGTGAAATCGGCTTTTGAACCCAAATGAATGAAGTTTTGGGTATGTTCGAAAATTCGAAGTTAGTTTCGAAATTTCGGAAAATGTTTCAAAATAATAAAAATTATCATAGATAGTCATTTTATTATCTAAAATAAGGATAAAGAAAATCTAAATAAATGGATAGCTTTGTGTGCTTTAAAGTCGGCTAAAAAAACGGAAATTATTGAAAAACTTAATGAATTACCTGGAAATAAAAGTCCATACACTCCTTTAAGTTCGTGCGTTTGGGATAACATTTATTTTCGCGCATATAGAAACCCAAAGCATAATTGCGATCGGCAGCTTCACGTTCCGATAAAAATACTGCATTATTGAAACCAATATTGTCGCCTCCAGACAAACGCTTAAACCATGCCATAACATAATCGAACTTCTCAGCCTGAGTCATTTCTGGTTTAATTAGAGCATGAATTAAGGAACAAGTTAAAATGGCACCGGCATTAATCATGGGATTATGGGGTTTATCTACAAAAAGAAAGGGATTTGAATTAAAAAAATTTTCAAAATATTAAACCCAACAAACTTACTGTTATAATCTAAAACCAATTCATTGAAATTCCGACCACTAGGCTCTTGTCCCACATACGAGTGTACAACCTGGGCACCCAGTTTCTCCAAAGCAATGGCATAAGTCAAAGGTTTGCTATATGATTTTGGAAAGAAAATTATAAAGTAAAATTTGTTCGAAATTAGTAATAAAAACAGACCTTTCAAACAGCTCTTCATTGAATTCGATTGCAATTTCAATCAAAATTCAAACAAAACTAATGTCTTTCTAATACAACAACTACACAAAACCGCAGTGAACGTTTTTGCAAAAAGTATGTATTGACTGAGCAAAAAACTTTGGACTTTTTTTTCAACGAGTTATACCTCATAATATTATAGTTTTGTTAATGAGAGATTCACTTTCTCTTATGGGGACCAAAACTGCAATTATTATAATTAATGAACGAAAGAAAGAGATAGATATATAAAGCAGGATAAAAAGGGAAGAAATTTTTCTGATGAAAGAGAAAATTAAGATCCCTTTTTATTAAGACGAATTCATTGTACAAGATGGCCTTAACGAAACAGCTGATTATCGTGCTCTACCTGACAAAAGTGAATTATACAAGTTTACAAAAAAAATTTTTTTTGTTGCGTATCTTTTCCGACTCAATTTTGTTACATGTGACAATGACTTTTTTTATTGACTCTAGTTCTTAGGATTCAAAAATTCCAGACTAAAACTCCTTCAAGTCATACTACACAACAGTTCAATAATTTCTGTGTTATTTAAGAAGTTGCGGTGAAAAAAAGTTTATGCAAAATTCTAATTTATTTTCAAAAGTTCATAAAATTCAAAATAAAAGTTAAAATTTTACTCAAAAATTTTCGATCAAAAAATTTGCCCATACTTTTCGGTTCCTTGGAAATATTGATCATGTCTAATTCTTTCTGAGTATAACGTTAAAATAAAACTTAAAATTTTTCCAAAATTTTTTTCGGTCAAAAATAAAGGTTAAAATTTAACTGACATTGTTTTCGGTCAAAAATACCCGTATTATTTTGGTTAAAAATTAAAGTAAAAATATAACTGTTATTTTTCGATCAACATTTGGTCGATCAAAAAATTTAACTTAAATTTCGCCGAGATCTTTTCCGTCAAAACTAAAACTTAAAAATTTGTTTTAATATTTTCAGTTAAAAACAGCTAAAATTTTACCGATATTTTCGGTTAAAAATAAACGTTAAACTTTTACTGCCCTTTTTCGATCAAAAATAAAACTCCGATTTTTGAATTGAAATTTCAATTCACAACTCCAGATTTAGTCACAAGGCCGGCAACTCATTTGACCTAACCTTGCTCGTTTTATTTTTAACTATTCGGTTTTCTCCATTATTCGAATCTTTATGAATTTTTGAAAGGAAAAAAATTGTTTGCAAAAAAAAATTTTGTAATTTTGTTACAACTTCTTAAGTATCTCCGAAACTATTGGTTTTTCAATTTTTCACTTAACTGCATCGGGCGAATCATTCTCGAATTGTTGGTCGCGGCTTTGCCATCTTGTAAATAAATTTGTCTTGCTTTTTTTATAACAAACCTGAGTTTCTCTTTTGCATTTTTTTCTTTTTTATGAAATGAGCAAGCAATACACATAAAAAGTTAAAAAAAAATTACCTGCAACTTTGCAAAGTGAAGGGTATATCGACATCACCAATGGAATAACGTTGACCATCAATAGTGCAGATACTAACACCCCACGAATCAGGGCTATAGCGCGATAGCTGAGGTATATAGTCGGCCAATTTTCCATCAGTATTGCTTTTGCATTTCCAATAAATATCCTCTACATCCTTGACGAATCCAACAAAATCGGGTATAACGAATTGTTGACGGAAAGCCTTGGCTATTAGCACAATATTTTGGGCCACAACTCTATAACAAAAAAAAACAAATTTTCTGTAATGTAAAAGAGATGTAATGATTAAAACCATCAACTCACGCTTTAAAGGTTTCCCGATTAAGATTTTGTGTTTCTGCTGACGAACCCGATTCATAGTTGGATAGTTTATGGACTTTTTTTAAATTATCCATAAGCTCCTTAATGCGAGGATCGCTACGTCTAATGCCGGTGGTCTTAAGGGCAGCCAAGAATTTACCCATAGAGAGAAGACCGGTTTCCTCATTGTAAAACATATCGAATAGAACATCTTCGGCATTGCGTTGCTCCTGTTCACGATGACTAAAGGAGAGAGAAATAAAAAGAAAAGGATTATTAAGATATTCTAAATGAAACTGTAGGAAATAAAAAACCAATTAAAAATCCATGCTAAAACTACATAGAAAAGACAAAATATCAAGAAAAGTGAAAAGGCGAACTACAAAAAATAATTTAGAAAAAAACTCCTTTAAGAAAACGTGATGATAAAATATAATAAAAAAATAAAATGATTTAATAACTTTAGTAAAAAAAAATTCAGGATGGATTATTGTAAATTTCCATACTAGGCCGAAACAATATATGTATAGCCCAGTCGAATAAGGATTTTACCTCAGAGTTTTAGAAAGCGAGATTTTCCGATATTTTTAAACCAGTGAAATAAAGTGCAATTTGATATAAGAAGCTGAAACTTTGTGTTCCACAGATATCTCGCTTCCTGTCTTCATTACGACTTTTCACGTTATCACAAAAGCTATAGAGAATACAATTTCCTACAAATTATGTATACGGTGATATTTCGTAGGATGAACCGTTTTTGAGATAGAGCACAAAGAGTGGAAGGAGGTACTCCGTATTTACACTGACCTACGACTTTCGCCCTGCTGACAATTAAGCAAGCCGCTTGCAAATAAATTTAGGTGTAAAATTTTTTTTTGTTTCCATTAATTTTTTTATTATTACGGAGTTATGAGCTTCAAAACTTACATATTTTGTTTACTTGGTCACATCTTTCGTAATGTGCAACTTATATTAATGAAGCTTATATCATTTTAAAGTGTAATAAAATACCTTTCGATTGAGGTTAAAAATGTTTAAATCTATTAATCCGTCCTAGGTCAGTGCAATAGCCGTTTCCACTCTTTGCGCTCTATAGTAAAACCTGTTGATGCGGCAAAATATCGTTATATATAAAATTTTTCGAAAATTTTACTCTCTACAACTTTTATAATAACGCCAAAAGTCCTATTGAGGACAAGAAGCGAGTTAAAAAGTTCTATTGAGGACAAGAAGCGAGTTAAAAAGTCCTATTGAGGACAAGAAGCGAGTTATTCACAAAACTCTTTTTTTTTGTGAATATATCGCATCCTCTCCTGAATAAGATTTTTGCTGTTATCACAAAAGTTGTAGAAAATAATATTTCCTATAAATTTTGAATAAAGCGATATTTCGTAGAATGAAGCATTTTTGAGATAGAGCGCAAAGAGCTACTCCATATTTTCGCTGACCTACAACTCTCGGCCTGCTGCAAATTAAGCAAATTTTTGATGGCCTTATAGCCCTTCTTTAAAATACTAAATATAGATGTAAAATATTTTGGTTCTATTACTTTTATTATTACGGAGCTGCGGCCCTCAAAACTTATTTTGTTTAATTGCTCATATCTTCCGCAATATGAAACTTACATTAATGAAACTTGTATCATTTGAAAGTGCATTAAAATACCTTTCGATTGATGTTAAAAATTTGAAAATCTATTAATCCATCCTAGGTTAGTGCAAACGGCTGCAAAATATCAAAACACAGTTAGGGACAAATTTTTCGAAATCGACTTTTTTGTATTTTTGTGCACATGGTTCAATATAAATTTATGCTTTATTCCCTTCCTGGACAGTTTTATTTTCGGCTGTTACTGTGTTTGAATATTGTGCAGCCGCAAATATGGAGTAGCCGTTTCCACTCTTTGCGCTCTATATCAGAAACTCCTGATCCTAAAAAATATCAGTGTATATAACATTTTTCGGAAATTTTATTCTCTATAATTTTCATAATAAATACCACCAAAAGTTCTGTTGAACACAGGAAGCGATTGATGACTTGAATACTACTTTTGATGTTAGCACAAAAGTAGCAAAGAATAGTATTTCCTAATAAAGTTTGTATACAGCGATATTTCGTAGGATAAGCCATGTTTGAGATAGAGCACAAAGAGGAGAAAGAGTTACTCCATATTATTTTTTTAATAAATTTTTTTTTAACAAACAACAACCCGCGAAGCAATTATCTTATCTACGGAAAGCACCTAGGGTCTATGGCGAGAATCGAACCTACGACCTCTGGACTGACAGGCTAGCATCGCTACCAATCAGCAACAGAGGCACTGACCCAGGGAGGACTCTCGGCCTGTTGAAAATTAAGCAAATTTTTCGATCACATCACAGCCGTTCCCAAAATAAGCAATATAGATGTAAAATTTTGTTGGTTCTATTACTTTTATTATTACGAAGTTACAGGCTTCTAAACTTATTTTGTTTAACTGCTGATATCTTTCGCAATATGAAACTTATAATAATGAAACTGGTCTTATCTGAAAGTGTGTTACAATACCTTTCAATTGGTACTAAAATTATTTAAATCTATTACTCCATCCTAGATTAATGCAAATATGGGGTAGCCGTTACTGCTCTTTGCGCTTTATCTCAAAAACTGTTGATCCTACGAAATATCTCTGTTTACGATATTGATAGGAATTGAATTATCTACAATTCCAAAAGTCGTAATCAAGACAGGAAGCGAGATATTCACAAAGCAACAATAATGTGACCTTTGGCCTCAGATATCTCGATATACGTACACGAGACTATATGAAACTTTTGAGACAGTTTATGCAAAGCTAAGACTAACGAGTGTATAAAATTTTAGCCTCTCATCTCAAAATCCGACAATTAGCAATTTTTCTGGTTTAAAAGCCTCGGAAAATCTCTAGTGTATTGGAACAAACCAAAATTTGCTATTTAAAACTTTACCGATTCACTAACGGCAGGCATCTCAAACAATAATGCTCAAACATTTTTATTCGTTTTGTTTTTATCAAAAGGATTCAGTTCACTTGATATTACCCGGAATAATAAAAATATCCTTCACAACACAACCGTTGCTGAACGGCTAAGTTTTGAAACTGTTATAAATGCATTGTATCGTTTATTTTGTATAGTGTTGCGAATCAAAGTTAATTAAAATCAATTGACTAAAATTTTGCAATTCAATTTATTTAAATAGAAATTTAAAAATAGTTAGGCGCCTAAATCAAAGAAATCAACAAAAAGACGTAAAATTTTGTGGCTGTTTTGCCAATTGATACATATAATTTATCAATATGGTGCAGCAATCGCAGTAATTATGTGAAATGTTTTTCGAGACATTATAAAGAATCCATAACAATTAATTTAGTTTTGCAATAGCAAATCTGAACATCTATTCAAGGATTTCTATATGGAATAAAGTCATTTGCAAAAGACGAAGCTATTATTTATTTAAAACTAAATGTAAGTTTTGGAGAAAAAGGTCTTAAATAAAATTATGCCAAAACTATTGACTTTTCCCCTAATAGAGTTCATAGCTGTCAGTCGTCAGCAGGCTGTTGGCTGAGTGGTTGCCGCGTTTGACTACAGACCCTGAGGTCTTTAGTTCAAGAATAATTTCAAGTAAGCCAACAACATCATGAACTTTTCTGATGTGCATTGGTGTGTTATTGTGTTGGACTGTTAAAGTGATGAAGGCATAGCACTGATCACTTTGGCATTACCGGCAGCGATTAATACTGACATATCCTAATGCACTTCACAGCACCATCCTTCGTCGGTATAGTAGCAGAACCGTCGGCGAAGTAAAAGAACTAATAACTGGCTACACAGCTTAAACAAATTAATGCCACTACCTGACACCAGAGGGGCTGCAACTCTGCTCTACAAATAACGCGCTCTCTCCCACTTCACCACCTGTTCTCTCTACACTATCCCTTTCCCAAAAAAGGCAACACATTAAGTAATTAACTGGTAGGCATTAATTGCTCAGGTTGTGTTAGTTGTTCGGTCTTGTTATGCTTAGAAACAAGATGCTTGGTTAAGATTAAAAACTTTCGTAGGCTTTAAGTTACACTTAAAACTTTAAAGTTCACTACTTAAATACGATATTAAAGATTAAATTAAATGTTATCTCTGCAGAGAAAAAACTAAATTTCATTTTCTGTAAAGGAATTCAATGAAATAGTAAATATTTTGTATAGGAACGGACCTACAAACAAATTTGTAAATATACACAAAAATATCTCAATAATTTCATTGAAAAAAACGTGTTTTTTTCAGTGAACAAATTGTTTAAATCTATAAAACAAATTGTCTAAAAATATTTACAAATTGTAAACAAGACAATATACTAAATCAAACAAAAAGATTTACTGGATTTTCTGAAAAATATCAAACAATATTTTTGTCTAAATTTATAAAACAATTAGTCTAAAAATACTAACAAATATTAAACAAAATAGTTTACTTAATCAAAGAAAAATATTTACTGGATTTTTTGTAATACATCAAACAAAATTTTTGTCTGGGTCATCATCATCCATTAAGCATTTATGAAATTTCACTTTGTTAAATGTTTTCAACTCTGAATGTTTATCTAAAGGCTCTAAAAAAATTAATGAGAATTAACGCAACGACATTAACGAATTGATTCGCTCAAAAATCTTTTTGGCATTTTTTTTGCTTTTTTTGTTTTCTTTACGACACAGTTTTTCTTGTTGTTTTTGGTGTTTGCGTTCTAAATAAAAGTCAAACAAACAATTCATTGGTTATGTAAAGAAATGAAATGAAATTTATTTTTAGACAAACTTTTGTTTGAAAATTTTTTGGTGATAATTTTTTCTGTGTTTATTTACTCTTTGAGTCGACTTTTTTTCTTTGCTAGTTTAAGCGGCGAATGTTGGTGGTTTAATCCTAAACTAGCAAAAAAAATATAATAAAGAGAAAATATAGATTTAAATTTAATTTAATCTCTAGTCTCGTATTCAAAAAGTGGCCTTAAGTGAATGAAATTTGTTTTAATACACTTTCGAAGTTTATCTTTCTGATATAATTTTTATTTTATTTTCTATTCTTAATACGAAATTCATCAAAAATTAAAACTAGATCTGAAGTTCATTGACATTTAGTACATATTTATCAGGAAACTTTAAAAATATAGTAGATGTTATTTTCTAGTTTAAAGTAACTCTGAAGAAACTGACGACTTCTGCTATTCCGTTAAAAGTTTTTTTTACTGAAGCAGTAAAGCTTTTTTATAACTTTTTAAAGAAAATAAAAAGCTGTTTTATTAGTATAATTATAACAGCTTTGGAGATTTATATGTGTACTCACTCGTGTTATATATAAATTGTTTAAGCTGTTTTTAGACTATCATACAAGCTGTTCGATTTCTGCTCAAAATGCTACCCTGATATAATTAATGTGTTGTTATTGCTTTTTTAAAACTTTCCATAAGCTCATTAGATCAGGGTTGCATTTTCCACAGAAGTCTAACAGCTTCTGAGATAGTTTAAAGCAGTTTCTTAAAGGATTTCTAACTTGTTCCCATTGACGTAAGCATTCTAAACAAGAGACTTTCAGTCTCATGTAGTGTAGCAGCAGAATAAGTTTTTTGTTTTTTTTTTCTTAACTCAAAATTAAAATATGATAAAACATTAAATAAAACAAACAAAAATAAATTTCTGGCTGGCTAAGAAACACGTGCCTGTCTCATTTTTTATCTATTCGAATGTTTTGGCTAATTAAATTAAGAAGATAATGATTTTTAAGGTTAAATTAGTTTTGTTATAAATTTGAATGGAAATAAAAAACTAAAAAATTTTGTTTTAAAAAATATGAATAACACAACAAAATAATTTTTGTTTCACCAATATTACTCACGGTCTTATGGAGTAGTAACGCTTCTGTAAGCTTTTGGATCCATAAAATCTAGGAGTAATATTTTATTTTAGACCAATAAAAAATTAATAAAGAAATATTTTTTTATATTTTGTAAGGAAAATATTAATACAAATCTATATTAATTTCCATTTTATTAGTAGAGAAAGCAATTTAGCATTTTAGTTTTATTTAAGAGCTTTTTAGCCTTAAAGATTTCTTAGGTGTACAAAACTATGAACTATCATACGTTTGTGAAGTTAGTTTAAATATCTTAAAAGAATCCACAAGGGTGTACTAACTGTTGTACACATAGGAAAAAAACCAATGTGAAATCAATATGTCACAATTTTCTTTGGAAATCATATTAAATTTATGAGAAATAATTTGTTGTTTAAGTGTGTTGGTGTTCATTTGTTGTGTTCATTGCTACAATGCATTGTTGTGCTCAGTTGTGTGATTTGTTACGGAATAGATAATTTATACAGAAAATTTTGTAAAAAGCTTTACGAAAAAGCTTTCTCCGAAAATAACATGTTACATAATCAGTCTGTTCCCGTACGTGCACAAAGTTGCCCAAACCGAAAGCTCTTTTCAATACAAAATTTGTATTTAAAAAAAGCTTTTGGGTAAGTTTGTGTAACGTACGGGAACAGACATAATATGTGAATAGCCAGCCCCTAATACACATCACGTAAGTAAAATAAATAGTAATAATTTGTTTCAACTTGAAATAACTTTAATTCAAATAATTTTTTATTCCATATGAAAAATTATTTCCTGGGTCTTGCATAAGTTTCAAAGTCTACTATGCTTACTTTTGAAAATCATTTATTTGTAAATTCACAAATGCTTTTTGTACATAAGATAAGATGTTTGTAACTGTTCAAAAATATGGTTGAAGTCTACTGAAGATTTGGTAAAGCACTAATGAAATGCATATAGACAATGCTTAAACATCAGCAAATACATTTCATTTAAAATAAAATTATGACAATATGTCAAATAATAAATTTCCTAAAGATTATATTTTATTTATATTAAAAAAAAATTTTTGACCCAGCTAGGATACGAACCTGTGCTCGTTCAGATTTGAATACAAGATATTGTTGACTTATAAGTTTAAGCGACAAAAATTAGTTTTCATATACAAAAACACATGTTGACTTAAAAAGTGATTGTGTACTTATTTTATTAATAAAGGGTGGTTAACTTTTAAGGGCCGATGTTGAATGTGAACTACACCTAAGCGTCAAGTTTTTTTCTGTATTTCATTTGACATTTCTCAATTTCAGACTAACTTAATTTGAACCATGGAAAGATATACAATCGAGCAATGCGTTAAAGTTATTCAGGCTTATTATGGAAATGGGCGTTCAAATCAAAATGCATATCGTGCACTTCGTGATTTTTTCGGTCAATGTAATCGTCCAAATGTGCGTACAATCGGAAAAATCGTGCAAAACTTTGAGCAAACCGGGTCTGTAGGAGATGTGAAAACACCAGTGCATGCTCGTACAGGTCGTACTGCAGAAAATATTGCTGCTGTTCGCTATAGTGTGGCTGAAGAGTCGTCCACCTCAACTCGTCGTCGTGCCCAAAAATTGCACCTCTCACGCTCGTCGTTGATGAACATTATGCATAGAGACTTACATTTACACGCTTACAAGGTGCAATTGATTCAAGAACAAGAAAAAAACACCAAAATTTAAAAAATCACTAACCCGCAAAAAATCACCAAAACTATAAAGATCGCCAAAAAACTAAAATAACCGCCAAAAACCGAAAAAAGTCGTCAAAACGAAAAAAAGCACTAACGAAAAAAGCACTAAAATCGAAAGAAAAAAATCGTAAAAATGGAAAAAATCACAAAAACGATAAAAGCGTCAAAGCAAAAAAAAAAGCGCCAAAACTAAAAAAATCGCCAAAAATCGAAAAAATGCCCAAAATGAAGAAAAAATCTCCATAACCGAAAAAAGCGGCAAAACTTAAATAAATCGCGAAAAATCTAAAAATATCGTCAAAAAAGCGAAACAAACGTTAAAATAAAAAAACACCAAAACAAAAAATCGCCAAAACAAAAAAATCGCCAAAACAAAAAAATCGCCAAAACTTAAAAAATCGCTAAAAAAAACCAAAAAAAAAATCAGCAAAATGAAAAAAGGGCTAAAACCAAAAAATGGACAAAACAACGAAACAAAAGTTAAGAAATAAAAAAAAAAAACTAAAATTAGACAAAAAAGCTAAACGGAAAAATTGCCAAAATGAAAAAAAGGCCAAAAACGAAAAGGGATATATTTGTATTCGTACGGAACCCTTCGTGTGCGAGCCAAAGTCGCACTTTACTTAATTTATTTAAAGATCTTATTATGTGATTGATTGAACTTTTTATTGAACTTAGCAAACGAGACAATAGGTATTAGAAGTTTCTGCGTTGAATTTAAATATTCAATTTTAATATTTGAAATATTTGCATCATTTCAAACAAAGTACAATTTTCAAGCCATATAAAAAAAAATAAGTTCGTTGTTAATAACAAACAAAGCCAGAGGCCAAAAATATATTTGCCAATAAGATAAGAATTTGTTTTTACAAAAAATATCACTAATTAGATTTTTAAACTGAGACAAATTAATTAAAAGCAAACACCCTCATCTTTTAATCTCTAGCAAAAATAAAGCAATAATATAATAATCCAATTTGTTGTCTTGTCTGTATTAGCGTTTGAAAAACATTGCACCAGTTGAGTATTTTTTCGTTTTTTTTTGTGTTTACCTTAAAACAGCTGATATGGTGCGTACTAAAGTACCGCGGCGCCGTTGCAATGAAATGCCCTCTATTATCTCTTCAATAATATGAGCTGTTTCAGAGTCCTTACGATTTTTGGAATATTCTTCTTGTTTGCGTTTCGATTCAAATTCCGTTTCTTCACGCAGTAGTTTTTCAACATCACGATGAAGTATTACAGCTTCTTTAGGTTTAAAATTGACATTTAGATCCATATTTGTTGCTTGAGGACACTTCTCACTATTTTCTTGGCCCTCAAGTGTCATTTCATCGGTTTGCAAATTTAATTGTTCATTTTCTGGGCTTAGAACCATGTTGCGCGTATGATTGATATTAATTGATTTTTTTTTCTCCCTTTTTTGTTAATTGTTTAGAAAAGTGTTTCTGATTCTTTTTTTTTGTAATTTTAAATAAAAAATGTTCCACTGTTATTTGGATTTTACTGATTGCTAACAAACGAGTGACTGTTCATCCTACTTAAAGAGTTAATAAATTTATAGAAATTTTATATCGACGGAGCCGCCACCAATACTTTTGAAATTTTTTTACAACCAATTATTAAATGTTTTCCTATTCTATTCTTTATATTTTTATACAACATTTTGTAATTGTATTGGTGTTATATCGTCTTTATATGATCTTAATAAATTGTGCTAAATATTATATTTTCCACCTTTTTTTGTTGTTTAATTTGTGTGAAGTTAAACGATTTTTAAACTTTAATACAATTAAATATTTATAATTGTATTGTATGTTTTTTTTCAATACTCTCTGATTGAGAAATTAAAAGTGCTAATTTTTCAATCATGTTACTGCAAAATTTATTGCATCTACACTCGCGCCTTTCCTATAAAATAATGCTCGGATATGATCATTGGGGAAACAGTTTTTTTTTATAAAATATGTTTTATTATAATATAAAATTCTTTGCCCCTTTCCTTTGTGTGCATATTAAAACTTTAAAAATATTTATATAAAAATTTGAACATTAGTTAATAAATATTATCGAATTAATTAGCACGGTCGAATATAGCACGATCGAATATTTACCAATTAGATATGATTTTGGCTTTGAAATTTGATGAAGGATAAGAAAAAGCTCTTAAAGATAGATTTGGGTCGAACTTGTTCTATAGTTTAGGTTAGACACAAAAACCTCTGACGAAACAAATTTAAATTACACGGATCTGCAAAGAATATGTTCTTAAATCAAAAATATGTAGAATACGAAACAAATTTAAATTACAGGGATCTACAAAAAATATATTCTTAGATCAGAAATATGTATGTAGAATGTGCTAAATTCAAATCCAGATTTTTCTTTAATGGGCATGACTAATATTTAGCTAAGGTATATCATTATATTTTATCATAGCCCAAGAACGATTGCCTGAATTTATCTACATATAATATTTTTATATTTCCAACTGTTTCGGAATTATTCAGAAATTAGCGTAGAAAATTTATTTTTTTTTTTCTTGCAAAATTAAACTTATTTTTCGTTTTCAAAAACTCATAAAAAATTAAGAGAGCAAAAAATCTTACATTTATTAGAAAGCTGGGTATATTATGAATAAAATAAGCCATAAATCATTAAAATCGATGAATAAATGTCGATTTTATTTAGAATTAAGTGAAAGAACTTAACTGACAAAAATTAAGATTTTCACACAAATCAACTTTTCTTTTGTATGGAAGTTGGGATTTTTATCAATTGAGTTCATTCACTTAATTATCAATAAAATTGGCATTTGTCTATCGATATTCATAATTTATGGCTTATTTTATTCCTAATGTATTTAGCTTTCTGGTAAATGATGAAAATGTAAAATTTTTGCTCGAAAAAAGGTTAATTTTGTATGAAAAAGCAGTTTTTCGTTGGTAATTTCTCAATAACTTCAAAACAGTTCGGGATGACTTAAAGATAATTTTATTCCGCATCTTTTTGTGTTAGATTAATCTAAATCGGTTGAATCATTCTTGAGTTATGATGAAATATATTAGCGTGTTCGCCCTATTTCTGAATAAGAAACAAACAAGTCAAGACACAAAACTTACCATAACTCATAGCCGACCCCCCATTAGTTTTCTAGTGTGAACCCTTTTTCTAAACATACCTATCGCCCATCTCCATTCCTTAGGGAGCTCCCATAAATAAAAATTTATCGACTTTTTTTTTGTTAATATAATTGTGAAAATACAACTTTTTGGCACCCGTCATTTTTAAAAAAAATAAATTTAAAAAAAATCGACACCCCTAATACCTTAGCCATTTACTAACCGATTTTCAAAAGCCATGCTACATTTGAAAGATAAGAATTGTATCTTTGAATTTGGGAAATTTCGTAGAAATTCTATTTGAAACAATGAAGTTATGATTGTTTAAATTTTAAAATCTAGGAAGCTCGGATTTTTTACTATATTTGCCGTTATAAAAACACTTTACGAGGTGACCTAGAAAAACCAAAGATATTTTCGTTTTCTATGAGATCCAACAAACAGAATTGGTGCATGAGAACCCCTGAATAATTTTAGTTTATCATACACTGAAAGAATTTCACTTCACAAATCAAATGAAATAATTTCGTTAGATTTTCTTCACAAATCTAATGAAATATTTCACAATTCTAATGAAATTTCGCGAATATTGTGAAAAAAATTTCATTGGAATTGCTTCATTAGCTTTAATAGTTTTGATCCAAAGTTATTAAATTAGTTTGGCTTAAGTTCATTTTTAATTTAATCTTTCGATCAAATTATTTTTTATTTAAGAAAGCAATTCTAAAGCATGTAAATATTGAACATTCAAAGAAAAATTTGGCTGTACGGAAGGTTGAACTGACAGCTGTTTCGTGACCACCAAGTCTACTCATCAGAGTCCTTTACCCACACTACCACTGACAGTGGCAACAACACTGTAGCGAAAATCCTACTAATATTAGTAAGCTCAATTAACACACTGTCGCCATCTTGTGGCGAGTCGCACCTTATTGAACTTTGTTTAAATGTTCGGAACTTCACTAACTGTCTTTTCTTAGCATGTTCAACTATTTGAAGCTTTTTCCATTTCAGTTTAATAGTTTTGTTTAGAAAATGTCATGGAATTTATGACAACAACATACTGTCATTTTATGGAAACCTCTTTAAGTTTGGACAAAATATTTTAAACGATACTTAAAATATTTGAAATATATGCCAAAAAAAAATTTTTTATATATTAAAAATTTTATCTTTGAATGTCAATGAAATATATTTCATTGGTTTGATGAAAAGTTTCATTGTATTTATGAAATAAATAAATCATCAACATTAGAAATTTTTCTGATGTGCATTGGCGCCTATCGTACATATTAAAACCATGGAATAATCAATAAATTAAAATATTCAATAAAAGAGATAAGTTAATGGAGCTACTAAGCTATGTAATAATTTCATTAAAACAATGAAATAATTTAATTTAAAATAATGACAGAATATCATTAAAATAATGCCAGAATTTCATTAAAATAATGAAATAGTTTCATTAAAACGATGAAACAGTTTCATTAAAACGATGAAATAATTTCACAAACATAATGAAATACGTTCATTAGCTTAGTGAAATTATTACATTGGAGCAATGGAATTATTTCATGAAATTTTTATTAAAATAATTTTAACGAAACTTGTTTCATAAAATTTTAATTTTTAACGTGCTTTTTCCCAAATTAGTATTTTACTTTTTAAGTAAAATATTAAATTTTTATTAAAATACATTGAAACTGATTATGGAGGGGTATTAGCTAGTTTCTATGCGCTAAAGACATTATATTAAACTCCTAATCATAAGAATAAGAAGTTTACAATATCAAAATTGAAACATGAGCTCCATAATCAATCATGTTTTTTATTTTCTTTACTTGCGTACTACAACAGGTTGGTTTTTTTCCAACTCTTGTTTCATTAATCCAACGAATCGTGATATTGGTTGAGTTTTAATGAAAGTTTTCATTGGGATTAATGTCAAAATTCACAGAATTTATGAAAAAAATTCCTTCAGTGTAGTGTAATTTTTCGAATCACAAAAAATAACATTTAAAAAACGATTTTTTCGAATTCGAATTTCTTTTAGCTGCACGAAAAATCTAAAAAATATCTAATTTTAATACTATCGATATTTTTGAAAAAAAATATCGATATTTTTTTTAAGAGAAGTAACGCAATCAGGCAATTATTGCCTACTAGTTAATTAATTAATGTGTCACCTTCTTTGGGAAAGGGATAGTGCAGAGAGGACAGGCGGTGAAGTGGGAGAAAGCCTAATTTATTTACAACTCTGCTATTGCGCGTTTTGTATATTTTTTTTTTATTAAATTTTTGTAGAGCAGAGTTGCAGCCCCTCAGGTGTCAAGTAGAGGCATTAAGTTTTTTAAGCTGTGTAGCTGTTTTATTACGACGAAGGATGATATGCATTAGGATATATCAGTATTAATCGCTGCCGGTACTGCCAAAGTGATCCGTGCTACGCCTCCTTTATCACTTTAACAGTTCAACACCAATCAACACACAACGACATACCAATGTACATTAGAAAAATTCATGATGTTGTTGGTTTGCCTGAAACTAGTCTTGAACTTAAGACATCGATATTTCGCCCATCCCTAATACATTTACACATACACACACATACATTCATCCATAAGATCATCGTAAAAATAGTCAGAATAGATTCTCATGATCCACAAAACGTGGAGATCTGACGAAAGCTCGATTTTCGGAAATCGAGGTGAGATCAATAACCTTGTATTTTTGATAACGGGAAGTTAAAAATTGTATTGCCCAATGAAGTCTGAAAGGATTTGATGTCGAGCATAACTAAAAATATTCATCTAATTTATAACTCAAACAGTTCGACTATAAATAAAATTATTTATTCAAACAATAGTATTTTACATAAAGAAAAAAAAAACGATATCATCGTATATCTAACAATTAGCAACTTTACACTTTTATGTAAAGAAATAAAAAAACACTTTAAACTAAAGATAATTTAAAAACTGCATAACTCTGTTTTTATGTATGTTTGTATGTAAGTTTTAAAATTTAGCTGATAATAATAGTTACTATGGAAGAATATTATCAGAAAAATTTCAAAACTTTAAATTAGACTGGTCCAAGAATGTGTCTATGAATTTCGCAGCTGATGATTTTTTATTTCCATAAGGCTGTCCTTATTCCAATCAACAAAAAAAGTATATTTACTAAAAATTAGAGCTATCGGAGCATATTTTAGTTTCATTCTTGCTCCAATTTAGGCTGTCGAATGAAGTTGACATATAAAAATTGAATATTCGAATTTTATAAGAAATTTATGTTTAATTTCGCCGTGTACATAAGAAAATCGTCCAACCATAGCGACCTTTAAATATTCTCTGCTTTATCTGAATTTTTTAGTAAATATCTTGTTTGCGATTGGAACAAAGCAAATATTATGGAGTCCACAATTTGAACGATTTAAAATTTTGGACCAGCCTAAAGAACATTGTAACGTTCTGAGGAATTATATTTGATAATAATTTATTATCAAGTCTGACGCTTGTCATGATATAAATTTGTTACACGTATCGACTTTATATTAAGAAAAAAGAAGTGATAGCACAAATCGCCTAAATATTACAGGGTTTGGACAAAAAAATACAACTAAAAAATCGATTAAATGATGTAGGATTCGAACCAAGGCATTTTATGTCATGACATGCTTTAAGAACAACGTGACCACCATTTTAAAGAGACTCTTGGGCAAGCACGAATCCCCCTGGGCTAGTCGAACTAATATCTATTTTTGGCCTTGTAAATAAATGATAACAATTTTATTTATAAAAATTCTTCAAATGTATAAAAATAAACTAACATAACATGATTTTGTAAAACACCATCTTTATTTCACAATCAAATGCAATTTACAAACAATAAAAAATATTTGCGCATTAAACCCCCCACTGTGCAAAGTTAAAAATTTTTTAAATGATTAGCTGATATGAATGACGTTAAACAATTCAATACTGATAACGATTAGCAACGCAGCGATCATAAAAGGATAGGCTCGTATATTAAATATGAACAAATATTGTTTGGTTAAAACCAGCATGAATGATTTGGCTAAAAAAGTAAATCAAATGATAAAGAAACGTTGGTTGAATCAAATCCGATGACAAGATTTTTATCTAATTATTTTCGCAAAAGTATTTTATTTTTTGCGAATGTGTATCAGGGACAATTTTTATTATTTGAATAAATTATGAGTGGATGAGTAATTGGATACATTTTAATTGTAATATTAGGATAAAGTTTGTAACTTTATTAAGATAAAATTAACTGGACATGAAATAGTCGGCAGTACTTAATAACAAACCCAGCATTCTTATGAGTGTCGTCTGTAAATTTCAGTCTCATGTACAAATTATTTGAAAGAAAGGAATATGAGAATAGCACTCCACTGCTATTTACACCAGCTCATGAGTAGACTGTTATCCATTATGTTTGAAAAGTTGTCAACGTGGCATAATTATTTAAAAATTCTCAAAGAACAAATGAGAATTATTAAAATGCAAACATAATAAAATCTTCTTCTACTCAACCGATTATTATTATACTTTACACACTCTTTGAGTTTCCGTCACGATACAACGTTATAATGAGAAAAGTAGGGAGTGCCATGCCCGCACCAAGTAAGTATTTTTTCCAACTAGCTTTGCTTAAGCGATTTTTATGAAATTTTTCAAGCAGATTGAATTTCTCTGACAATGCAATTTAACGATTAGAAAAGTGGGCAGTGTTATGCCCATTAAAATAATAATTTCTCACGCGTTGTGTTTCTGTCACAATACAACATTAAACATTTATTTCATTTCAACTACTACTACAATACAACATTTTGATGTGAAGAGTGGGCAGTGCCACTCCTATTTAAAATAAATACATACTATCAGTTTTCATCTATTTCCACTTAACCCAATATTATAAAACAATACAATACAACATTATGACGATAGAAGTAGGCGGTCCTATGCACATTCAAAATAAATATTATATCCAAATTAATTATTAGGCTTATGTTCGTAACGTTATATTCAGAAAGAATTGACCATAATTAACATTCCAAGGAATAAGGGAAAAATTAACATCAACTTAATTTTTCAACGTACACAGCAGAACAGAGAAGCGCCACTTTCGGAAGTCACTACACTTATATCGTCAGTGCTCACATGTATTTTGCTTTGTATTATTTCTATTATCTTTCAACTAATTTTCAACAGATTCTTATTGAGCCTTTACTTTGGAAGAATTGAAAAACCAACATATATGTGTGTGCGTGTGTGTATAATGTTGTCAAAGTCTCTCCAGAAAAGTAGGCACTGGCACGCCCATTCAAAGTAAATATATATTTTTTTAGCTGATTAGAGAAGTTAATGGTGCCACCCATATAAAAAGTTAACATTTTTGTTACATTTCTTAATCTTTAGCTTCCTGCAATCAAAAAAATGGAAAGTTACTGATTTCACTTCGATTTACGGAAATCGATTTTTGAGATCATATGAAACTATTAAGACTGTTTTTGCGATGATGTCCTAAATGCCTGTTTGTATCTAACAGTTTGTGAGTGTGTATGTGTTAGATATGAGCAAAAACATCCATATATCGATATTTTCTCAAAAATATATCGATATATATCGACGATATTTTTAATTACAATGTATCGATATTTTTTCAAATTCTATATTTTTTACCTTTTTCTCGTTTTTCGGCGCAGTTTTTCTTAGGAGAGAATATGTACATTCAAAATATTCTGTATGTAAAATTAACTGAAATTGTAATATAAAATAAAAGAAAATTCAGTTAAAAACCGGTATACTTATTTGTCTTCATTTTCATTTAAATTTAACAAAAACTCAATTTGATTTTATATGTTAAAAAAATTAACTGACTTAAAACCGTAAAAATTAATGACTCTTTCTTAGTTCGGATCAACTTTACTGTCACAAGAACTAATCGCAACTTTCGTAAAAATAAAAGATGTTTCCCTTCTTTCTGCTATTTTTACTGTTAAATAATCAACCCCAACTTCCGTAAAAACAAATTATTTTTGCTTTGTTTTTAAATGAACTAGTAAGGTCATGCATCTTTAATTATTATATTTATTTAATATTTTTACTCACTGTTTGTTATTTTAATTTCCACTGGGAATCGCACAAAGCTTCTTCAGATTTGAAATACAACTCACCAACCACTCGGCTAAGGCGTAGTAAGCAAACCAGCAGCACAAACTTAAGGTACACTTGGCAAATATTGCCCCAAAAAACGTAACCACTACTTTTGCTCAGGGTTGGAGTGATTTAACTTTGTTTTTATATCACAAAATAAAATAAACTATGCTGCAAAAATATATTTTTATATTATTTTTAATAAATTTCAACCCATATTTAAAAAAAATATTGGAATTAAAGGAAATATAATTTTAGCTTGTCTGTTGGTCACATTTTTTTTCGGCAAAATTATTCCCAAGTGCGACCGTACCTTTACTTTTAAACTCTTTCGCTTTCAAAAAATATTATTTCTTTTCTATGTATGCATGTATGTGTGTCATGTTTATGTATTTAACATTAAAAATTTTTTTTTAATTTTGGCTGGAATTGAACCTGTGACCTCCCTGTTAATAGTTTAACATACTATCCACTACCCCAGCGGTTTTAAATGAATATTCATTTATTTTAAATTACAATTTCAGCTAATTTTACCTACAAAATACTTTCACTGTTTGTGTGTGTATGTGTGTAATTTTTATTCATATACTTTTTTTGTACTTATAACATACACAACGGGTAATATTGAAAGCAACCGAAAATTCATATTAATGTGTAGTTAGTTTTTTTAATGAACGTTAGAATCAGTTAAAAATAAAATTCCTTATAATTTTAAATCGTTATTCATTTACAAATGACTGTACGGAATACTTCTTGAATAAGTACTTTCCGTTACTGTAATAATTTTGTGAGTGTACCGATTTGACTTGGTAGATTTCTAGAATTTTTGAACATAACATTTTCAATACAAATTTGGAAAACGAATAAAACATTTGTATTTACAAAATCTGGCCTTTAATAAAATCTAGTCAGCTCTTCGCCTTCGTTCGAGAGATATTTAAATTTAATATGAATAATATTATGTTTTCGTAAAGTTTATAGTTCAGATAATTTTTTTCTCGATATTGGAGCACATATGTAGTTCCAAAGGGCTTATTCATTGAAAGGGCTTATTCATTGAAATCACAATTTCTGCTCAGAGCTTCTTTTCTTTCGTTATTTTCCTGCCTTAATTTGCACCTTTCCCGCTATAAAAAACTCAATCAAACAGAAAAGTCCCTGTTATTTTCAAACGATTCTCTTACAATTTCTTTTTCTTATACTACACACACACATATCACTTCTTTACCTTATATATCTTGCTATTATTTTCACAAATGTAGTCTTTTGTTTTTTCGTACACAATCCTTGAACCATGTCATTAATGACTGCCTCGTCCGGTGTTAAATCCGTTTCGGAATTTTGCTCTTCTTTCTCATCCGTTTTGAATTCATCGTTTTTCATTAATTCCAAATCTTCAACCAATTTTTTGGGAACACTTAACACAGCCGATGTATCATGTTGCGTGTGTAGTTGCGGTAATACCAAATCATCGGTTATATCGAGAAGAGTTAAATTTTTTGCAGACATTTTTTTTTTAATTTTTAACAAAATCTTAGAATTTCAACCGCTACCGAGCGACCGTTGGCCAACATTAAGAGACAGCTTTTAAAATTTCTTGTATTTATAATGCAAAATATTAAAATATTTTAGCTAGATTGCTTTAAAAGCCGAAAAAACACAAGATCTTTTTTAAAGGAAAAGTGCTAATTTTCAATTAACATAAATAAATTTCTTCTTTATTTGCAATTTGTTGTACTTTGAAAATATGTAGATACAAAGTATATTATATACTGAAACAGTGTATATTATATGCACAAATACTCGTACGTAGCTACTAAATATTTAAAATATTTTTGGCCAAAAAAGTTCTTTTATAGTTTTATTGCAAATAAGTATTTTAACATTTATTTACACGCCTTTTTGGCATTTTCTTAATTTTGATGGCGTCAACACTCAACCATATGGAACGTGTTTTGGTACAACAATAATTTTAACCTTAGAATAATACACCGGAAAAAAGCTAAATTTTATTTTTACTAAAGAAATTTGTAAAAAATGAACACTGATGATGGGGATGTGGTGATCTCCTTAAAGTGTCATATTGTTCCAGCTCTACCAGCTGTTAAAATGTTATTTCTTTGTTAAAAATTTTACTAAAATTCTAAATAAATTCTTTTTTCTTAAAATATTAATTTAAATTAATTAAACTGATAAAACCGTTAAAAAAAAGGACTGATCCTCTTAGAGGAGAGCCAAAAAAAGGAATGTACGTGCCGTGGCGTTTTGAAAGTTTATACCTGTGATTCGTTTTGGGGGGGAGTTAAAGCTTCCACCCTTTTGCACATAGTTATAGTGACTCGGCATAAGAAATCTTGTAAGCCTTACGCTTAAGGTATAAGAGGTGCTCAGCACTTTTATGTAAAACAAAGTGAGGCACATTTTTGTGAAACATTTTAACCCTCTAACACTTCGCTGCATGGGTTTTTTTTGTTCCTTTCTTAAAAAAAGGGGCAAAAAACTCCCCTTCAACGCCGATTTAGCGGCCTGAAATATTCTACAAAAATATTTGCCATAAAATTCTACTATAAATCTTTAAAGACAACCAAACTCAAAATATTAAATATGTTTAAGAGTTAATTTCGTTCTTATTAACAATCTGTACTGGGCATAGGAAATCCTTAAAGCCTTACATTTTAGGAACAAGATGTGTTCAGCACTTCTATATAAAACACCACGAGGAACATGTTTGTAGAACATTTTATCCCACTATAAGGCACAAAAAGACCCATACAACGAAGAGTTAGATGGTTAAAATGTTTCACAAAAATTGTCCTCGTGGTGTTTTTCATACAAAATACTCCGCATATCTTACACCTTCAATGTGACGCTTATAAGAAATCCTATGCGGGGTATGTTTGTGAATAAGAACGAAATTAACCATTAAAAGACATTTTAAGTTTTGAATAATTTCTGGCGTTTAAGTTGAGTCTGCAACTTAAGTGTCTTTGAAGACCTATAGTAGAATTTTATGGCAAAAATGTTTATAGAGCACTTTAGTCCGACACATCCCCACTGAAGGGTAGTTTCTTGCCACTTTTTCAAGAAAGGGACAGAAAGACCCCCATAACGAAGAGCTAGAGGGTTAAAATGTTCTACAACAAATTTAGTAAAGTGCGACTTTGACTCGCACGTGATGGGTGGCGTACGAATAACATACGTACGTATCCTTTTTACGTTTTGGCAATTTTTACTTCTTTTTTAATTTTAAATTTTAGCGTGTTTTTTTTTTTGGCAAACTTTTTAGTTTTTGAAGATTTTTGTTAGTTTTGCGTTTTTTTCCCCCTTTTTTGATTTTTGACGATATTTTTAGTTTTGGCGATTTTTTAGTTTTGGCGTTTTTTTTTCGTTTTTGCGATTTTTTTAGTTTGGGCTATTTTTTTCATTCCGGCGTTTTTTCGTTTTGGTGCTTTTTTGTTTTTGGCGCTTTTTTTTTTTTGTTTTTTTGACGATCTTTGGTTAAGTTTGGCAATTTTTCCTCCGTTCTTGGCGATTTTTGTTAGTTTTGACGACTTTTTCGTTTGGGCAATTTTTCGGGTTTTTCGCGATTTTTGTTAGTTTTGGCGATTTTTTTTAGTTTGGGCGACTTTTTTCGCTTTGGCGATTTTTTCAGTTTTTGACGTTACATATATTTATTTTCGGCGATTTTCTTAGTTTTGAAAATTTTCTCGATATTTCTTGTTTTTGACGATTTGTTTAGTTTTGTTTAGTTTTTACATTTAAGCGATTTTTTGTGTTTTTTCCCTTTAAGCGCTTTTTTCATTTTGGCGATTTTTTGGTTTGGCATATATTTTACTTTTCCGTTTTTTTTCTTGGTTTTGTTTTCTTTTTCTTTGTTTTGACGATTTCCTGGCATTACTTATCGGGATAATAATTACCCATTAATTATTACTTTTGTTTGTTTCAAGTGTATAATTATTATGGCTCAGAAGATACAGCTAAATTCCAAAATTACATAACCTGATAGAATACTCTTTAAATTTTAAATTGTGTTTTTATCATTCGCTACTGTTACCTTTAAAATGCTGCACTAGCTATGAAAATTTCAAGAGTTTGACTCTTACGGTTTCCAAGATACAGCTAATTGTCAAAATTACATTAACTGATAGAATACCCTTTAATTTTTATTTTGTTCAAATTTTAGTATTTATTGGTGCAGTCTGTATAATCATACATTAACTTTGAACATTTCTGGTGTCTATATATAAGTTCCTGTATCTTACATTAGGTTTTCAACATGTTTCGCTGCTTGCTTTAGAACACCTTTTAATTTTTAACTTTCATATATTTGTTGTGGTAGCGGCCATAATTATAGATATTCTCTGAAAATTTCAGGGTCGTAGCTGTTACAGTTCTCGAGAAAACTGCCTGTGACAGACAGACAAACGGACGGACGGACAGTGTAACGAAAACAACAGGGTTCCTTTTCACTTTTGTTGTACGGAACCCTAAAAATGTTCCTCGTGATGCTTTTCATAAAAATTGTGACCTCATCTTATACCTTAAACGTAAAGCTTACAAGATTTTCTATGCCGAGTACTAATTGTGTAACACCCGTGACAAAATAAAAATTATAACAAATGACAATTTTTATATTGCTTACAATATAAAAATTGTCGTTTGTTATAATTTTGCCATTTGTCACAAAACTCAGAATACGGTAGTAAGTACGAAATTAACCCTTAAACACATTTTAAGTCTTGAATTATTTTTGGCATTCAAGTTGAATCTGGAGCTTGGGCATCTTTGAAGACCTAAATATAGTAGAATTTTATGGCAAATATTTTTTTAGAATATTTCAGCTCTCTATTTCGCCGGTGAAGGGGACTTTTTATCACATTTTTTAAGAAAGAGACAAAAAGACCCATACAACTTAAAGTTAGAGGGTTAAGATGTTCCACAAAAATGTTCCTCGTGGTGTTTTACATAAAAGTGCTGAACACATCTTATACCTTAAACGTAAGGATTTACAGCATTTCCTATGCCGATTTACTATAACTATGTAAATATGTGCAAAAGGGGAGGACATTTAACTCTGCTTGAAATAAATCCCCCGATACACGCATACATATATTTTTTGTTGGTGGCCTCTCCCAGAATCACTCGTTAGAAACTTGTTATTTTTAAAACAAATTTATATTGTTGCCCAGAATCATCCTTCTGCTTTATTGGTGTTCTAGGGTTAAAGAGCTGCTATTACAATGAACCTTCTTTAGCCCTTTTTAGATTATTTCTTAAATTATATTTAGATATTTTAAATTTAGCATAGTTTTAAATTTAAATAAATTCTGAAAATATAAACAAATATTAATCGTAATTACAAATTAAAAACATTTATGCTCTTGAGTAAAAAAAAAAAACTAAGAATCTTTTAAAGTCATTTTACACAGTGAATTGGCGGAATACGCAAACAAATTTTTTTCAAATGTTGTAGCAGAGACAAACAATTAATTGTGGGCAAATGAATACGTATGAGTTATGTTCTGCTTTGTCATTGTGTTCTGTTTTGCATGGTTGGCATTAATTCTTTAAGTTTCCTTATTTCTTAAGCGACCCACCCACTTGCAATATAATTGTGCAATTCTTCGTATTGTACAATAATATCGCCAATGTGTCTCTCATATTCGAAGATTGCACAATATATTTGCAAAAATCAAAAGACCTTTGATTTTTATTGTACAATAAAGAAATTTGTGTAATGTGGTGGCAGCATTGTTTAGTGTTATATTTACTTTTTCACTGTCACGAAAATTGGGCAATATTTGCTTTGCAAATGCTGTGACATTTATTGTATAGTATAGGCCAAAACGACAATAATATGTACAATAACATATGCAATAATATTGTATAATGGATGGGGCGCTTTAGAAATTAGCTCAATTCTTTTTTAACAGAATTACAAACTTTAGCTTAATATTAGAATTACTTGGAATTTTAAAATCAGTTTTTCTAATCAAAATTCATACTCGCACTTTAAACGAAATTTAATTTTAATAACTTTATCGATATTGTTTTCATAAACATTTTCTAAAAACAGTTTTCACTTGCATTTGTCAATTCTACTTTCAATATTTATTTAAGAAGAAAAAAAATAGCTGCTTGTGTTCTATTTCATTAAACAAAAACATATTTTTGTTTATAGTATTTCAAAAAGGTGTCAAATTAAATTAAATAATTTTGTTTTTGTTGAAATTTAATGACATTCGTCGTTAACAAGAGTAAACAAATTTTTGTTTAAAATTAGAATTCTTTTATTTGAAATTCTATTTAAAAATCACAATAATTAACACATTTCGTAACAAGCGTATATTGTGTAAACTAAGAATATATGAATAACGTTGCCAGAAGTCACGGTTTCCGTGGAATTTTCCCGCTTATAATCATGAAGTCCCATAAACCGTGCTACGAGTAGTCCCCCTATTTTTAAAATTAATACTCGTATTTTACATATTCTGACCAGAATTAGTTTACGTATCAGAATTTTTTAAGAATTTTGCATCGACTTTTTAATACATATTTTGTGCTTTGCAGCACATTGGATGCATATTTTATGCATATTTTCAATTTTTTTAAATTTTAATATGCACATTAATGGAAAACTGCAAAACATTATAAAAGAAAGCGATGTATGTCGAAATGAAAGCGCTGTATGTATAAATTTTGAATTTATTCACAATTAAGTGACGACACTTCATTAGAAAAAATGCGATTTCCTTTAAACAAATCTGACGATACGCTCTCGAATCATATTAAAATATTGTACGTTATCCAACATCCTTAAAATTAAATGCAGTGCATGTACACACAGAAAAGTTTCAAATTAAAATTGTCCAAAACAAGGTTAATTTGACATTTTATGGTTGTGATTTTACTTCATAGGCGTTTCATGTTAATTCAACTTAATTTAACAATAACCTTCAAAGAATATTTTTTCTTTTGAAATAATTATATTTCATGTTGATTTAATAATCCAGTGAAGTTAAATTAAAATGAAGTTGATACTAAAAATCATGTTGAGATTAGAGTTATTTGAAGATGCAACAACGTAAATTTGATACTGATATAACACGAAAAATTATGTTGAATCAAAATTATTTCAAGTTGAAACAACAGGAATTTAATATAGCCATTTTATTAATTACACTATGCAACAAAATTAAACTTTTCTGATGATCTTTAATAGCCACTACATTTTTTTGATGTGTTTATACATCGATTTTTATGAAATAAAGCTTATTTTATTTGTAATATAAGTGGCTTATGATTTGTTAATAAAAATAGTAAATTTTTGCCATTTTCGATTTTTCATATATTTTTAAAACATGAAAATTTTTCAATTTTGCCAAAAAAATATATATTTTTCATGAATAATTCCGAAAATATTGAGTTTGCAAAAAAATAATGTTCAATGTTTTGTGGTTTTTGTAATAAACTTGGGCTACCCTTTTCCAAGTTATGATAAAATGGGTGGTGCAGCCTCTTCTAAACTAGATTTTATTCAAAAATCACTTAATTTCACTTTATTGTGAATAAAATCAATATTTATCCATAGATTTTCGTGAAATAAAACTTACTAACATTTTGCAATTTTCGATTTTTAGGGTTCCGTACACCAAAAGTGAAAAAGAACCCTATTGTTTTCGGTACGCTGTCCGTCTGTCTGTCTGTCTGTCTGTCACGGGCTGTTTTCTCGGGAACCGTAAGAGCTACGGATCTGAAATTTTCACAGAATATGTAAAACTTTGGCCGCTACAACAACAAATAAATGACAGTTAAAAATTAAAGGGTGTTCTAAAGCGAGCTACGAAACATGTTGAATTACTAATGTTATATGCAGACACATATATGGACCCTACTTGATAGTCAACGTGCTACCCGCTGCAGCCACAAATGCCTGAAATATAGTTAGATTATACTAAATAAATACCATCATAAGTAACATGATTTTCATTTTAATTTAACATGATTTAATTGATAAATTTAACATAAATCTCAACAAAGCATATAAAAACACAAAAAATTTAAACAACAATTTATTTCTCGCCGGGCAACGGGTTGGATTAATAATTTTTCGTTTAAAAAACATTTAAAACAATGGTAATTTAAAATAAAGTTAGTACTTTAGCAAAAATTTAATATAATTTCCAATCAACATTGCGACATGTTGATTTTACATTAGTATTTTTTTCGGTGTGTATATTATGCTAAAATATTTGTTTGCGTTTCCCTCTTTTTATAAATATAAAGTTGGCAACTCTATAGACATAGATAAACAAAGCTAGTTTTACAAAATTCCTATTTATAACATTTACTATTTCCTAAAAATAGTACTTTTCGAATAAAAATTGACAGCTGACAATTCGTGACAGAGTATTTGTCGACTAGACGATTTCGCACGCATACACAAAAAAATTTATCTAAAAACTTGTTGCATTACATATTTGATAATTAATTGATTGCATAAAATTAGTTGCTAACGTAATTAAGAAAATCTTAGCCTATTTTAGGGAGTTTTTCTTATTTAAAATTTTTTTCCCCACTTAAATTCTAACCTAAAAATTTTAACTGAGAAAGAATTTCTTGTTTAAGAGCAATTAACCCACGTGAGCTACTCGTTCCCCAAGCCAATTTTTATGAAAAGCATTCAGCAGCTGTTTGAGTGGTTTTTATAAAAAATTTCTAGATGAGTTACTCACACGGGCTATTTTTTTTCAGCGATAGCTGACATTTTCAAATATTTAAATTTAACTTACCTTTTGACTTCTTCGACTGTTGGAGCATGACTGCTGGTGTCATAAAAGGATAGTTTTCTATTAGCAAAGATTAAATCTGATAAGGGAGCTGCTCTTAGTTTGCGCTGCAATTGAAAAGAAAAAGAAGATAAAAGAAACGTTAGTGGAAAGCAAGTGAACTAATTTTTATTTACATACTAGCCCCACCAAGTGTGTTTCGCGCTACCCCATTGTTGTGTACAATGCTAAAAACATAAATATGATTTCGTTAATTCGACTTTTCCTTCGTCAGTATTTCCTCGCCGTGGCTTTTCGTGATCGTGCTTAATTTTTGTTTACACTCAAAAAGGCATGGTCGTGCAAAAGCGTGCATGAGTAAATTTTGTATCGCGAGCCCATCTCTATTAAAAATTCCTGATATAAAATTATTATTACGCCTTAAAAAGATTACAAATGTATGTGTACTATGCACATAAATAAATCTTTTAATTGTTTACAACAACAAACATTTATCTAAGAAATCACAATTAAAAATGTCTATGAAAGCATTTATGTATTTGTGTGTGAGTATTCCATCTGAAGAAGAATTAAAAATAGAGATCAATAAAAGTTTTATATCCGACATAATGAAGGCCTCTTCTCTCATATCGCATGCATAATTACATAACTACCCAGTGAACATTTTTTGCTGACATGTCTGGCGTCAGAAAAAATTCTAAAACTTTACCATACAATCAAGCGAGTTGCCTAAAATTCCCTTAGACATTTAGTAGAATAGTTTAGGTTTAGTCAGCCCATTATCGGAAGACAAATTCCTTTAAGACATATAACGCACATTTTCTGATTCACGGCTTACGATTTTATCCATTCGTCACTTCTTCACAGCACTGTCTGATTTAAGTTTTCGCAATAATTCTCATTTATTTCTTGAGAGCTTTTGCATAAATGTGTGTTTTTAAATTTAAAAATATATGGGGTAAATATTATCTGATGAACTGCCATCAGAGCTGTGAAAGATTGCAATCACAGGATTTCATGTTAATGATTGCTATGTTTTGATTGCAATCAAAATCGTAAATTTGATTTCATGATTTCAATTTGAAATCATGAAATCATTTCAATAAAAATGATTGCAATCAATTTTTTTAAATTAATTTCTATATGAATTGATTGCAATCAATTGAGTGCAATCAAATTCAATGAGTGCAATCAAATAAAGCTTACTCCGGTAATTAAAAAAAACTGCATGAAATAGCTAACTAACCTACGTTTTGGTACGTTATAGTAGTGATTTCAGGGAAAATGATTGAAATCAAATGATTTCAACAAAATTTGATTGCAATCAATGATTTCAAAAAAATGATTTCAAAAAATGATTGCAATCACAAAAGATTGCAATCTTGACACGATTTCAGTTTGAAATCTGAAATCATTTTGAAATCAAAGAATGAAATCAATTTGGTTGAAATCATTTTGATTGCAATTTTTTTATAGCTCTGACTGCCATACAGAAGTAGAAGGAAAATGCATGGTACACACTAAACAAATTATTTTATAAAATTTCAATGAATAATATTCATTGGCCTAGATTCAATTATTTTTTTGTAAAAATACGTTGATTCAATGTACGCATACGTTGTTTCAATGAAAATATTCGTTGAAGTCCAATGTAAAATGGTTCATTGAAAGCATTCATTATTGTTCTTCTTTAACAAAGTAATTGAACCCGTTCATTGATTTAACGTACTAGTACATTAGGTCAAAATTTATGAATAATTCGTTGAAACAATTAACTTTTTCCTTGAATTTTTGGTTCAGTGCATGAAGGCTCATAGAAGTCTTTACATTTGTTTACTCTATCTGCGGATTTTATATGACATTTCAGACAAAATTTTAATCTTAGCACCAACATTAATACGACAGTCAGAAAATGAATTCGACATTCTGTGCAGACTTTTTGACTGTATTCGCAAAAAAAAAAAGTTCGTTGGGTATATAAATTGCTACATATGGATGTACATAAATATGTACTTAAGTATGTGCCCGTATCTATCTAGTGCGTTCATTTTAAAATGATATATAAAATATGCTCTCTTATGTAAATATTAAAAACTGTACAATAGAGCGAATCACATTTTATGAAGATGAAAAACGTGTTTTTGTTATGGATCTCAAACTAAAGGTTGGTGAGGTTATGAGAAACCTGGAATCATTTTGGGGGTTTTTGAGCTCCATATAGGAGAAATAGTCGGAGTAGTTTTATGCGCCAAATAATAAATTCTTAAATGATGTAAAATTTTTTATATGTTGTCTTGAATAGAAATTCAAAAATATGTAAAAAACGATCATCGCTGGATCCCTAAAATGTTTTCAAAGTCCTCATGCATCAAGCCAATCGATTACTTGAGGTAACTAACAAACAAAATATACATGTATGCAAAGCAAAATTAGATTCGACAACAAAATTATATTTAAGTCGAGCGAACATTGTTTCTAAATCTACCCACTAGTTTCAGATATAACGTAAAATTTCATAAACAATTTTAATGAGATCTCTCACTAAATTGTGAATAAAATCAAAAGTTGTGCACCAATTCCAACGGAAAAAGGGCTAATTTTCTTTGGAATATATTAAGTTACATGTTACTGGGCAAAAAATGGGATCGTTGGTGTATTAATATAATTAATTCGAACGTATTTGCTTGTAAATCCAAATTGATTATTAGGCTTAGGTTCGTAATATTTAATTCAGAAAGAATTGGACATGATTAATACTCCAAGGAACAAGGAAAAAATTAACATCAACTTAATTTTTCAACTTACACAGCAGAACAGAGTAGCACCACTTTCGGATGCCGCCACACTTCCATCGTCAGTGCTCACGTGTATTTTGCTTATCACCACTCTCTCTGTTAAATGTGATTTCAATTCTTATATATACAACTTTTTTGTGAAAATTGAATACGAGAATTAAATCACTTTTAAGTTGACATGAAACTGCGCTTTCGCAGTGTTGCCATTGGTTTATTTTTCTTGATTCCAATTTTTCTGTTTTTTTTCTACTTAAGACAAACTTTTTTGCTTTGATTGGTGTATTCTTATTTTTCTATGAATTTTTAAAAACAAAAATTTTTAGTGGGCGTGCGACATGCCTTAATCTCAAGTGATTGACCTGAAATTTGTTCGGGTAGTTTTTTATAAGTGCCCTTCGATTTGTGGTATGATAGATGAAGAAATCAAAAATTTAATTTTTTACGTCCACGCTCATTTACTTAAACAACGTCATAACTCAAAAATTTATATTTTTGAGTTAATAATACAGAATTAATCGTCATATCGTTCTTTATATTGTGTAAAAATTTCATAGAAATATCTTGTATACTAACGTCTTAAGAGAAGAATAAAATTTTATTTATCCAGTATTTGTCTCATTAGAGTGACCCTTATTTTGAAAAAATCGATTTCTCCCACTCTCACCCAACCAGTTTGGTGAGAATTACTACAAAAAATTATCCTGCCAAATTTTCAGGTCAATCGGTTTGGGGTAAGACGAGGCGCCAGCCCGTTCAAATTTAGGAAAACCAAACAATTTCGCTTTCTTGCCTCATAACTTCTAAAATATTAATTTCACAAAGTTTGCAAAGAAGTTTGCAACATTTCATTCCCTAACAATCTGTAGATATAATAGTTAACAAAATAAATATAAAATGTCCAAGCATCTTAATGCTTCATTCATCCGCCCAGCTCATGACAACTAAATACACACATTTACAAGATTTTGGAATTGCTCAACTGAAAGTGGTTTGTTATGTAATTTGGGGCGCTGAATCCGAATCTGCAGTCGGTTTAATTTTTTTTTCTAGTTTTCGAGATATGGGAAAGTCTACTTTCCGTCACGTTCAACCCCAAGCAATTATGTTGATTTTTTCAAAGCAACGTAAGTTTTTTTATACTTCTTCGCATGTTTGTGTAGTCCGTAAGTAGCTCTACAGTTAGTAAAACTTTAGGAAAAATGTAACCACATGGTTCTGAAAAACAAGCTTACTTTCTTGGTGTCGTACGTGACAGAAAGTGGACTTTCCTGTGGAAATGCCCATATGCACTTTTTCAAAAATGAAGCAGTTACACATCTAATGCTAACATAACTGGATAACGGGTTACCCTATTTAATTAAAATTGAAAGACAAAATTTGACAACAATACTGTCTTTAAGTAACACCGATATTGGTTTTTAATCAGCTCAATACTTTTATTATCGTGGAACTTTTGACAAAAAAAAAATTTTCTAAATTTTTTGTTTAACAATTCAGAAAAAAATTAAAAAATATTAAAAAAATTCAGTATTTTTGCATTGACATATAGAAATCTATATTTCAAACAAAACAAGCCATATTTCATTAAAATCGATCTTTTGATTTTATTTACGATTAAATAGTTATGCAGAAAATTTTGTTTTTAAACCTGTAAAACTTTTAAAACGTTAGATAGGGCTTTTTGCATTTTCCGTGACATACTTTTTGGTATGTAGTATGAATGTACAAACTACCCGAGCAAAATAAAATAAACGGTCAAAGACTTTTTATTGGTCTACGTTAAAACCGTGAATATTTTAATTTTAATAACAACAATAACAACAACAAATACATATATCTTTTTAAACTTATTATCACTATGCACGTGATATTTACTTTTCTACTGATTCTTTTTTTGTGATTAGTCATGTGTAGGCAATATGAATGAATAGCCCAGTAAACATTTTTGTGACATGTCTGATGATAGAAAAAACTGCAACTTTACCGCACAGTCGAGGGAGAGCTGTGTAAAATTTCCTTAAAAATTTAAGAGAATAGTCCGCAGTTTTCTGGTACGCCATTCAGCGCTTATATCAGACTGCTGCCCATCCGATTAATATCAGACTGCTGCCCATTCTCGAAAGGAAATTTACTTTCCTTTAAGTTATTTAACAAATTAGTGAGCACATTTTCTAAACTGTTTCATAGATTATCTTACGACTTTTATCCGAAACGTCTGCATATTGTTTGATTTTTAATTTTCATAATAATTCTCAATTGTTTCTTGAGAGTTTTTGTATAAATGCAGGCGCGGGTCCAGCTTGAGCTTTTTTTGGGAGGGGGAATTTGAACTGAAACATAATATTTTGCAAAATTTCTTTTAGAAGCTCAATAGAAACTGTGTATGTTTTATTTGTTTTGGGGGAGGAAGAACATTTCCCATTTCCCCCCTCGTATCCGCGCCTGATATATATGTATGTTATAAAATTGGGAACATTTGTCAGACATTTTTCTGACATTGTGAAAAGATGTCGAAAGTTCGTACAAAACTCGGGAAATTTCTCCGAATTTCCTTAGACAAAAAGGTTCGCTTTCTTGTATATCCACTCATATGATTTTTCGGTACATTCTCTGGCGGACTTCAGATACGAATTCTGAAACTTGTGCAAACTCTGCAAAAAATTCTGCTAGGAAGATACATGCGTATATATTAGGGGTATAACGAATATTCGTAACATATTCACATTTGCGAACTAAGTGCAAAACTTTATTTTTTATATAGATTTTTTTAACAAATCACTTTTTAGTTGTACAAAAAATATGAGCCTTGCTGGTATGTCGACATTTTCAAACCAAATAATAATAATTACACTGCACAACAAAATCAAAATTTTTTTAATTAATAGATATTTTGTCTACAGCTTTCTTTTGTGTGAGGAGGAAAATTTCTAAGTTATTGGCCCTTATTGTGTTTGGCGATTTTCGGCTTCGACTACGACATTTTCGTTATAGCTTAAAGACAGCACAATACATTTTACTTTAATCTATTACAAAAATTTCGTAGTCGAAGGCGAAATCGCCAAACACGATATGGGGGATTATATGATAAACAGACACTCCCTAATCTGTATCTATGTATGTATGTTAGTGTATGAGCGAAAGAGGGCAAATTTTACGACTGATATTTGATGGCTTATTTACATATGAACATTTGTACATATGTATGTATGTACATACATATGTATGTACTCATGTATACATACATCCATACATACATATGTACATATGCATAGAAATTACGTAAAAAATTATCTAATTTAGATAAAGCACATTTCTCTGTTAAATATTGAAATAATTTATATTTGTCCCAAAGAAAGAAGAAAAAGGAAAATACTTAACTAATTAAAAAATGAAAAGATTTGATCATTTTTATTTTGGGAAAGCAAAATCTTGAACAAAATATGTGCATAATTAATTTTCAATGCCAGTAAATGCGCAATCGGTGTTTTTTAGGATGTTAAACATTTTTGTATGCATGTAATATTCCGTAACATAAATTTTATACTCCGCTGATAACACTATGCAACAAGAAAACTGCCAAGAAGTACCACCATATTTTGTTCATATGTTATGGTTCCCTAACTACAAAACAGTCGGAGTTTTAAATTCTATGGATATTTTTTAATTCGGGATTTTCGAACAGGCTGCTTCACCGATTTTATCATAACTTGGGAAGGAGTTGTCAAATTTTATTAGAGAAAAAATACTAAAAAAACTGGAAATAATATTACCTTTAGGGCCTAAAGTTTAGGCCAATCGCATATCATTTTTTATTTAACCAACAACTTCAGAATTATTCAGATAAAATTTTAAAATTTTTATTGTTTCAAAATGTTTATTTATTTATTGTTTCAAAATTTTTATTTATTTCATGAAAAATCTATGGATATGTATGTATTGAGTTTATTCTAAATATTTTCTAAATATTAAATTTTGAACAGAGATTTTATTATAACTTTGGAAATACTACACCATTTTTCATTGAAAATAAGAAAACTCCAAATGAAATTCAGAATTTCCAAATGAAATCGGGAATTTCAATGTGAAATTGAAAAGATTTCTAAAGAAATTGAAAATTTCAATTTAATATTGAGAAAATTCCAAATGAAATTGAGAAATTTTAAATTTAAATTGAGAAAATGTAATTATATACCCAGTAAAAAAGTTGCTTCCAATAAAGCAGGTTTCTCCTATTATGGAATAAAAGTAGCGCTGACAAACCTGCTGATATCGCTGCTGATTTTTGTATGGCGAGTTCCCGGATTGGAGTACTACATTTTTGCTCGTTTTTAAGCGCTGAACAACATTTTCAGCACTATAACTGAAAATATATGAAAAAAATGGTTCGATGTGGATTAGCGTCGTTAACGCCATTTTGAATTTTTCTTATTTCTTTTATTTATTTATTTTTATTAATTTCATATTTTTACTCAATGTTTGTTATTTTAACTTCAACTAGCATCGAACTAAGAACCTTCAGGTTTGAAGTCCAACGTACCAATCACTCGAGCAGAAACACTGTTTCAAAACGGCACCAAGAAAGTCAAATAAACTTACTCTTCATTCTCGCCTAAAAACGTGCTTTGGATCAGCACTATAAAATCAGCTTTTTTGTATAGCTCGTGTACGAAGCTTTTGTATAAGTAAAAAGCAAATACTTTTCTCGTTTCAAAACCTGCATTGTTGTGACACTTTGAAATCAGCTTGTGAACAAGCTCATATTTTAAAGCGAATTATGAAGCGCTTTATTTCTTTAGTGCTTCAAAAAACATGAAAATTTTTTACTGGGTAATTTTTCAGAAAAAATTTTTCATGATTTTTAAAGCATTAAAGAAATAAAGGGCAACATAATTCGCTTTAAAATATGAGCTTCTTCAGAAGCTGATTTCATAGCGCCACAATGAAGCAAGTTTTAAAGTTAGCATCCATCCAATGGGTAGTATGAATAAAAAAGTATTTGCTATTTAATTACATATATAAAAGCTTCGTACACAAGCTATACAAAAAAGCTAATTTTATAGCGCTGATCCAATGCAGATTTTTAAGCGAGAAAGAAGAGTAAGTTCATTTGAAGTTCTTGGTGCCGTTTTGCAACAGTGTTTTTGGCCGAGGGGTTGGTATGTTGGACTTCAAACTTGAAGAATCTTAGTTCGATACTAGTTGGAGTCAAAATAACAAGCAGTGAGTAAAAATATAAAATAAATAAAAATAAAATAAATAATAATAGAAATTCTAAATGGCGTCCACATCGAACCATTTTTTCATATATTTTTAGTTTTAGTGCTGAAAATGTTGATGATTTTCAGCGCTTCAAAAGCGCTTTTGTGAACAAAAATGTAGTACTACAAACCGGGAACTCGCCATACAAAAATCAGCAGCGATATCAGCAGGTTTGTCAGCGCTACTTTTACTCCATAATACTAGAAACATGCTTTATTGGAAGCAATTTTTACTGTGGTGGTCAACTTTGGCCCACTGTAACTCCTCTCATACCTAAGCCAGAAGCCCATCGAGGCACGCGCTGTAAAGAATATCTCCTCCTCTAAAGATGTTTGAAGTTTCAGATAAATCCAAGAAGCAATTTAGAAGTTCCAGATTTATTACCATTTATTTTGCAAAAGTCCCCACTGTGCATGGTTATATTGAATCGACAAAGAAAATCTTGTAATCCTGACGTTTAAGGTATAATCAGCCATGTCACAGAATACCATTCCGATCGGAAGTGGTTTCCATTCCGTAAGTTGCTTCTTCAGAAAACGAAAGTCGAAAATTTTCTTCGTAATCAAACCACTTTTAAATTTCAACGTGGAATTGAAAAAACACTTTTCTACTGGCTTCATTTGCAGTAAATACAAAAAAACGTGCATACTTTTAGGAGCGTCAAATAAATATTTGGTCATGAGCTTTCCATGTTAATAGAAAGCTTAATGTGAGCTTTGCATCTAAAAACAAGAGTAAACAAACGCCTCAAGGTATAAAAACTTTATCATTTTAAAAACGAAATACAAAATAAACGGAATCTAAAGCACCAAAAATGTACTTTTTCGGAATGACAACTACGGAATCAAAACCAATCCGAACGGAATCTGTGACATGGCTGAATATGTGTATAGCACTTTTATGTGAAACACTAACGGCCCTATTCACGATGTATGATTAAGAGTTAACGTTGACTTTAACGGCAAGTTTTGTATGCCGAAGTTGCCGTTAAAGTCCATTTTAAGTTTTAATCGTACATTGTGAAAAGGGCCGTAAGGGTGGGTTTTTAATGTGAACATTTAATCTTAGTTTGGCCACTTAAGCTGGGCAATAAAAGCAGTTAATTATCGTCTTAAAAACAGAAAACAAAGATTAAAGATGACTAAATTTCTAATGCTAACATTAAAAACCCATCCTAAGAGTAAAATTTTTGTCATAAAATTCTGCTAATAGTCTTCAAAGACACCAAAGTTCCAAATTGAACTTGAACGCCAGAAATAAGTCAAAACTTAAAAGTGTGTTCAAGCGTTAATTTCGTACTTATTCACAATTATTGCTAAAATATCCCACAAACCGGATGTTATGATGCTAGTTTGTGTTAAAAATATAAAATTTCATTATAAATCACCATAAAAAAAGCTGACACTATAATTTTTTCAAGTGTTAAAATAATTGAATTGTTTGTGTTTTTAACAAAGACTTTGATTTCTCATCATGAGACCAATCACATTTGCAGAACTGAGGGGCTTGTTTCTTCTTTAATAAAAAAAACATGTTTGTTTATTTTATTTATTAAAATTTATTTGTGCTAAAATTCGAACACGCACACTCATCACGGTTTTTTTACATTATAAATCTGCATATGACGATCATAATAATCATATGATTAAAAGAATGTTTCTTTATTATAAAATTTTTTAAACACACAAAAATATTGAAAAATAATAATAATTTCGCTGATGTATGAATATAAAAAAATATATATTTTTCTGGTTTTTTTTTTTGCTAATTTTTATGTGCAAAAAAATATGTCAGATTTAAAAACAGAGATTTTTTCTGCAAGTTTCGTTTGCCAATAGACAAGGACACATTAATTACGTTTTGAGTGTTTTTTCATAATTTTTCAGTTACCGGGTAATTTTAAAATTAGAAAACAAAAGCTGAGTTATTTAGAATAGATTTTAATAGATAACACTTTTCATAGATAACAACGTTTCAGCCTTTCGTCATAACCTCAAAAAGCAGATGTTTTCTAAGCTAATTTAGGATCGCTGAACACGAATGTGGCATTTATTTATTTTTTCGAAATATACGTTATAAACATGTTTTTCTGCAGTTTTGTTTAGTTATTTCCCAAAATCTTCAGAACTGTTCTTTTGAATAATACAAATTTTACACTGTTGCATAGATATGTCTTTCCTCTTTCAGCCAATATATAAACTGTGTTAATCGGATCAAAATCCATCGAGCTACAGGCCTTAAGATTTCAAAAATAATTTTATTTTTCTTTAAAAATTCACCAGAAAATGCTAGAATTCGTTTAGGTCCACATCTGAAGGAAAATTTTGTGGCAAACATAGTAAGCGTTAAATTGTGAAACTCGGACAAAAAATAAGAAAGTAACAACATATTTATTGAAAACATCCAAATTTGATAGCTCGTGAAGACGTAGGGTAAGCAATGGCAGTCATTCTGTTGTTTTCTGTTCGCTCATTATACACTCTAAAACATTACTTCAAATTTACGATCATAAATTGTCTAAATTTATGTTGAAAATTTCTTCTTGTCTAAAATTACATCGATTTTGTAGTTATTTTATTAAAGAAAAAACCTTTCAAATAAAACATATTTAGTCCAAGGGTAAAAAATGTAACATAAAGCAGTCAGGAGGTTGCGGTTCAAAACTGCACGCATCTAATCGCTTTTTTAGTAAAAATATTTTGTTCAAAAATAATGCGTGTGTAATTTTAGGTCGATAATAATCTGTAGTGTTGCCGACAATTATCGACCTAATTTTCCAAAAAAGTGTTTTAGAGTGTACATATATAACGGTGAGGTTTTTTTCATATTTTGATTGATTTTTTTCCAAATAAATCATTCTTCCATTTAGATAATAAAATGTTTGAAATTCATTTGCATAAAAATAGAAACATTATTTTTTATGGCCATCAACACAGTAAATAAATTTTAGCTTTTGTCTTTCTATTTCAAATGAAAAATTGTTAAAATTCTCAATATTTAAAAGCAACAAAAACATAACAACAACATTAAATTTAAAAACAACAAACAAAGTCATGGACTTCTTAATGGCTTTTTTCTGTCTGAAAAACAAAAAAAAACTAAATGAAGTCAAATTCATAATAAAATATTTGTTAATAAATAAAAAAAGTGCTAAAAATAACTTTTTATAACAGTTAAATTTTAAAAATATAAACAAATATTGATATAAAATGTCTGACGTTTTAAACATGTTTTTAGACAAAAATTACTTGAACGTCTTTGAATATACTAACGTCATTTCAAAGCTAGTAGAAGAGAAATGGAAACGAGAGACCCAAACTTTTATATTGACAATCAAAAGCGCTCGAGTTATTGAATTGTATTCTTAAGCAGTCCAATATAATTGCAATATAATTGAGCAATCTTTTTATATTGTGCAATAATATGGTCAATGTGTTTGTCGTATTAAAAGGTGACACAATATATTGGCAAAAATCCAAAGGCTTTTGATTTTTATTGCACAACCAAGAAAAGTGTGTAACGTACCGGCAACATTGCGCAGTGTTTTTTTTTCTGTTAAAGAGAAGTAATACAATCAGGCAATTAATGCCTACCAGTTCATTAATTGATGTGTTATATTCTTTGGGAAAGGGATAGTGTAGAGAGAACAGGTGGTGAAGTGGGAGATATAGAAAGCTTAATTCATTTACAACCCTGCTATTGCGCGTTTTTTGTAGAGCAGTATTGCAAGCCCCTCTGGTGTTAAGTAGAGGCATTAAGTTGTTTAAGCTGTTTAGCCATTTCATTAGTTATTTTACTTCACCGACGGTTCTGTTACAATACCGACGAAGGAGGGTGCTGTGAAGTGCATTAGGATATTATTATTATTATTAATTGCTTTTACGCCATATCGTGGGCGCATAGTGCCAAAATTAGGATATGTTAGTATTATGGATATGTTAGTATTAATCACTACCGGTACTGGCAAGGTGATCAGTGCTATGCCTTCATCACTTTAACAGTCCAACAACAACCAACACAATAACACACCAATGCACATGAGAAAAATGCATGATGTTGTTGGCTTGCATGAAACTAGTCTTGAACTCAAGACCTCAGTGTTTGTAGTCAAATGCGCTAACCACTCAGCCAACAGCACCCTGGTTGTTTACTTTTGCACTGTGACAAAAATTGAGCCATATCAAAGCGATAATAATATGAATAAACGTTTGTCTTGTCATTGCAAAAAATTAAAGAATTTTTTAAGTTATTGACGAACCTTATTTTATTGCATTAGGAAATAAAATTGTGGCACCACTGTAAAGTATTTGTTGTAAAACAGTGCTGTCAAGCTATGTAGTCTCGAACACTATTCGTTTTTTATTATGCTACAGTGGTACCCATCTTTAAACAAATTTCTATATTAACAGCATTTTTCTTATTTTTTTCGAGTTTTTTTTATTTTACGGGCACTTTTATAATTGAAAAAATAACGCCCACAACTGATAAAGTTAAATCGTCTAGCAAATTTATGATTATAATTTCTTTTGTTAAAAGAAAGATTTAATAATTTTGCTATTTTTATTTCAAAGGCTTCCCAAATTTTAAGCAATAACAATTTTTAGAGTTAATTTTAATTTAAGTGGTTTTTTACGATTTGGGCGTAAGATAAGAAAAATATCTTCAGACATTTTAATTTTAAAAACAAAAGCAAAAAACAAGTTGTTTTGACTGGCTAAATTTTGACAAGATCTTTTGCCACAAGTTCGCTTAGTCCAAAATTATTATCCAAACAATTTTATTTTCTAAATTAAAAATATTCCCTCTGAAGTGTATTTAATTTATTACAATGTAGAACTCGACTACATTTCTTCTATGGTTATGTGAAGTTTTATTGAAGCGATTGTTCAAAAACTGCAGATTAATTTCCCTTTCTCCACCGTGCATCCCAATGATTTTTATTAAGGATTTGTCCAAGGCGAATGGACAACCAGATGGCGTACAATTGCAGCTCCAAAAGGGCTATAATCCGGAGATCGAAGAGTCTCAAACGTGACTCTGAATCCCACTCTTTCATCCCCAGTGAACTTAAGAGCATAATCTCCAAAGCCAAACCGTCTTAAAGATCTTGGACACCACGGCATCTATATGTTGATGTTGAAAAAGCTCGGCAAAGTAGCATTGGAGTTCCTTAAACGAATTCTAGAACTCCCGATACGCCAACTGGTGATTCCAGATATCTATCAGATTGCAAGGATCATATCTATCCTAGAAAAGGTTTTAGAAGCTCTACTACCTACTGCCTTCCCTGAAGCTACTCAGATCTCCAATGGTCTCAATCAACTCAGACCGTGTCAACGAACAATAGTGACGGCATTGGATCTCTCCAAGGCATTCGACACGGTTAATCACCCACTGTTGATCAATGACAACATGAACTCCCCCACTTCCCAACGATATCAAACGCTGGATTGCCAACTATCTTAACGTTAGGCAATAGTTTGTGGAGTTCAGAGGCCAAAAATCAAGTTACCGCAAAATAAAAATAGGTGTCCCACAAGGAGGAGTATTATCACATATATTTTTCAATATCTTTCTTGCCAAAATCCCACAGCAGGGAGTCTCGTTGGTGTGATACGCCGATGACTGCACCATTATGACATCCGGTGTAAATATTCCTGACATAAGTGTCAAAATAACCCAATTCCTGGCCGCCATTACAGACTTCCTGAAATCGTCGGTGTCACTTTTCACTTCATGGACTAAAGAAGTAAGGATGCAATTAGATATCTCTGTTGAAGGTAGAACTTATTCCTACGGTCACAAAATCCAACATCCTAGATGTAGTCTTTGACAGCCTCGTTCACTTCTTATCGCATGCCACCATTATAAATCAATAAGTGAAGTCCCGGAATAAGGTTCTAAAAGCAATTCCAGAAACCTCTTGGGGCTTGAACAAGGAGGTCATAGTAGCGACATACAAGGTAATACTGGCATTGAGTCGCTCCCTTCTAAATTATGACGCCCCAATATGAACTTCATTCCTTTGTGAAACCCAATGGCGAGCAATGTAAGCTACACAAAACAGTGCACTCGCAACAGGATGTCTAAAAATAACCAACATTTACCACCTACACAAGCGGAGATTAATGCTACCCGTGAGGCAGCACAGTGAACTGCTAACAGAGCAGGTCCTGATGGCTTGTCACCTCTAGCCCAACCTAATCATCAAATTCTGATGCAGTACCGTCTCTCAAGAAACATCCGATTAGATTTCCCGCGACGACATGAAAGTGTTGCATCAACAGTCGGTCAACGAAACTATAAATAGTTATAGGTGCATCAGGGTTCTCAATGCCTGACCTCCCGCGATTTCAGACAGTGAGCGCCAACTGTTCAGACAATCTCGCTCAATCCGGAGCGGATGGACGAACAGTATCCTCAACTGCTACCAGGAACGAATAGTTGTTCCAGCTGCCCTAAGCAGGTGCCCAGATTGCTTACAGACCCCTCACGATACTGCTCATTTGTTTAATTGTCCAAATAGGTCCACATCTCTCCAGCCCATCGACCTATGGCTAAGGCCTACAGCGGTGGCAAGTTTTCTCCAACCTCCACCCGATGACACACCCTCTTAACACTAACTTTCAAAATGCTAATATTTTCAGGAAAGAACTCCCAACAACAGCAGAGCTGTTACAACAACATCTATTGCAGGTGAACAAATATGTCAAGGCGAATTCATACCAGGTGGCCGCAAGAGGTCATCTGTTTACGAGGAAGTTTACACATTTAACCTGTCAACAGTGTTAATGTATCAGCTTTTTTGACAGTTCAAATGTAAATTCTCCACGGCGAATTATCTTGCAACTACCTCGTGTTGATCTACCCAGAGATGTGCGGTCCAGGCGAATTGACTAGGCAGATTGATTTCGCCACTGACATCATCTTGTTAAATACGCTTTGATATGTACGTTAAAAAGTTTCTTCGGAAGTTTGCTTCCGTTGCAATTTGTTTTATCTATATGAAGAAAAACATGACTCAGCATCACATTTAGAATATCAAAATAGATTATTTTGTGAATTTAATTAAATTTTCAGTAGCTTGTTTGTCTTTGTCAAAGTTTTCTTCATAAAGTCAAAAAATGTGTGTACTCGAATCTAACTTCAACATTGGTATGTTGTTGTTGTTTGTCTATTTTTAAATATATACGTGTGTCTGTGATAAGTATTCTTGTATTTGCGGCGAAATTTCCGCCACTTTATTGATATAGATTATTAAAATTATTAAAAATCATTCGCTAAATTTCCCCTATTCATCATTATTTCTATTTAATCGATAAAATTCAATTCTTAATTTGATAATACATACATACTTATATTCAGTCTATTGGTTATTAATCAATTAATTTTGGTTATTACTTACAATTTTTATTTTTGTTTAATAAGACAAATAACTAGTTTGATAAAAAAAAATCCCACAGAAAAAAGGCTTTTAATATTTCTTCCATACATTAAAGTAAGAAGCGTAAGATGGGTGTGTTTCGCGTTTAAAAACAATGTTAGCTTTTGTTTATGCTGGAATAAATATTCTTATTACAAAATAAATTTGCATCACTCACAACCCTGTAACTTTTAGATCACAAAAAAAAGTATCACCAAAAAAATTGCTAAACAAAAGTTTGTCTACAATAAAATTTAAGTTTCAGTAAATATTTTTTACTGAATCATTGAATTTTTTGTTTGACTTTTATTTAAGACGCAAACACGAAAAACAACAACAACCAGTTTTCTGTATCGTAAAAAAAACAACGCCGAAGACAATATACATATAAATAACAATAACAACAATGATAGCAAAAGTAGTGCGATTGTAACAAATTTGTTTACTGAAGATTTCTGAGGGCATCAATTCTTTAATTTTGTTGCATTAATTCCCATTAATTTTTTCAGAGCCTTATGATAAACACACAAAGTTGTACACATTTAACAAATTGAAATTTCATAAATGCTTAATAGATGATGGTGATGATAAAAATATTTTCAAAAAAAAGTTTTTACTGACTCAAACAAAAAGTTTTGTAATATATCAATTACAACAAAAAATTGCTAAATATTTTTGATTGATTGAGCAAATTATTTTGATTAGAATTCCTAAGTATTTGTAGACAAATTGTTTTATAAATTCAGACAAAAATATTGTTTGATATACATATTACAGAAAATCCAGTAAATATTTTTGTTTGATTCAGTGATTTATTTTTTTTTTTTAGAATTTGTAAATAATTTTACACAAACTGTTTTATAGATTTTTATAATTTGTTTACTGAAAAACTCGGTTTTTTTCAATGAATTGTTGAGATATTCTTGTCTGTATTTATAAATTTGTTTGTAGGTCAGTTTGTAGATAAAATATTTACTAATTCATTGAATTTCTTTACTGAAAATGAAATATAGTGTTTACTGTGATATTCAGTAATAGGCTCAAGACCCAAACTTAAGGTACTTGTCCTGTGGTGGTTTCTCTTTAAGTTACTGTAGTTTAAACAAATATTTTTGATTTGGAAAAAATTTGCTTGTACAGTGGGGGTATTTTGTTAACATTTTTGGTGTAGGTTTGTGACATGTTCCCTTTTCACCGCTCACGAATCCCATTTTCACTAGTCATAGGATAAGTACGTTTAAGATAATCGGTACAACACTTCCCGCAGGGTTCATAGTCTGTAAGTCCTTGTCCTGCAATTTTTGTTGCAGAAACTTTTTATTTTTTCTAGTGAGAAAGAGCGAGAGAGGAGTACAAATGGTATATATTTCTATTTCATCACTCTCACACAAAACAAGAGTTGCTGCAACAAAAGTTGCATAGTCTAGACCGTGTCTAAAGCTGAAAGTCCATAACACGCGTTTTCGCGTCAACGCTTTTACACGTTTTACACATTCCACGCTGTTCAGCGTTTCAAGTTACATGCGACGCTTTCTACGCAGAAGTTTTTTTGTTTTTATTTTATGATCGCAAATATTTTAAAACTTTATTATAAGAGCAAAATAGTACACTATACAAACATCATCATCGATAGCATTGAAAATATATCAATGGCTATCAAAAGCAGCTAACCTGTTAGCACGCCGCCGATGACGCTTACAAAAGTAGAAAGTAGAACTACTTTTTGTGTTGGATGCGTCAAAGCGTCGTGCTCTGTAACTTGATACCTACAACTACACTGATTCAACTTTTTTGACAGCCGCGTAACGCGTGTTATTGACTTTCAGCTTAAGCCATTATGTATTAAGAATTATGGCGCGACGTCACGAAAACTTATGCAAAAACCAAACCCAACAACAATTTATTTAAAAAAGCACAAACATAAAAAAGCTATACTTCAAAAGTGGGTGTGACTACTTACAAATAAACCCAGTGAACATTTTTGCCTAATTTGGTCTGCATAAGCTACCGAATTCGTAACCGAAGTCGGTCAGAAAACGTACCGAAAATCGTATGAGTTTGTCAACAATCTGATCTCTTTGTCTAAGGAAATTCTGTAAACTTTGTCTAAATGTCTGAGAGAATTCTGGGGAAACTGTAGAGGAATTTTCAGCAGATCTGAACGTCGCACAGTGGTGACTTTCGCAACATATATGTTAGTAAATCTGGAACTTCTAAAATGCTGATTGGATTTAGCAGAAACTTGATATATCTATAGAGTACAAGTCAGGCTTTATAACGCGTATCTCGAAGGCCTTCCGGTTTGAGCACGAAAGGAGATACAATGGGCCAAAGTTGACCACCTTGGACTAAAGAAACTTCTTAGGCTTGGTGCAAAAATATTCACTGGTAATATGAACGTATCGTTTCGGAACACGAATAAAAATTCTGACTATGTTTTTAGTGGCAAATACAAATCATATTTCGCAGGCGCGTATTGTATTGAAGATAAATGCATAAATTGTCCAACAAATTGTTTTTGAAATGCAAGAAACCATTAAACTTTGACAGTCATAAACTAATTACCTAAAAAATAAATAACTGAAAATCGATTTAGCAGCTACAAAAAAGCTAAAACCACCAAAACTTATCATACCTTCAAAGTACAATTTTTAACAAATTCCAGAGACAGTTTTTAAATATGGATGTGTGCACACAGTGGCGAGCAAAAGTGTTATATCTTTGTTATATACATATATGTATGTACCTATCAGCCCAATTATGAATTTTCCCGGGAAGTTTTTCTCTTCCCATTCATTTGTTTTCGGGGAAAAATCCTCCTATTCTAAAAAGCCGGGGAATAAACAAATAAGGGAGAGGGAACAATCTGGATCAGCTGTTTAGTGTTTACATTTTATTCTGCACTAACGCAAGAGTTCAGTAATAGAAATTCATAAAAAGAATTTATGTTTTCATTAATATGTTATAAGATTGTGTGTTAATATAAATATTTGTTTTTGCTTAAATAAAAAGTTAAATGTACGGTGTAGTCACTCAGAAGCTCTCGGAAAAACTTTATACTGAGGAAGTGAAGCGAAAACTGGGCCAGGGCCAGATGCATTAAGTCCCCAAGGATTGTGAGTAAATCGGAAATCGTATATTATTTAAGCCGCAACAAATATCCCATTTACATATTGTGCGAACTTAAGAGGAGGCGTACAAAATTGAGTGTGTTTTAAAACTTTCTTCCGAGGGCAGAAGTATTTCATATTTTTGAAGCGCATGTTTGCACGGCGAGGACAAAAATTCCTAAAACAAGAGAGAAATAAAGCATTCCGGCGTTTATTTAAACTTGATGTCCTAAATAAGTGCTGATACCATTGTTTCACAACATTTTTGTGTTTGAATTTTAAGTTTTTGCATTAGTTTCCTTCAAAATATTTGCGGAAAAAATCGCAAGAATTTCTCCCTCTCCCTCATATTTAGAATACTTACTCTTTTCCCTGGGAGTTTTTTCCCGGGGAAATTGTATTTTTTTCAGCCAAGGTAATAAACTGCCGTGAAACTTGGAGCCCATAAGCTACGAATCTACAAGTAAAATACTCACAAAACAACTATAAATTTTGTAAACTTTTTGTTGTTTTGTAGGTATTTTGAGAAATGGACCCATGCACTTTGATCTAACTGCTTAATTTCATTACTTTTTTCCGAAGACCAATATTTGAAAGTTGGAACTTATGGTTCCTTACCTTATAAAATCACTCTTCCTTTTTCTTCCTATAATGATTGCATTTGGGTAACACTTTTGCTCGCCACTGCATAAAATTTTATTTCTGACTTAGTGTTGTTTTTCCATATTTCTTTTCGAGTTTATTTTTGTTTTTACAAAACGTATTAAAGAAGCAAATAGAGGCATACGTACGCTTAAATTGAGTGAATCACTTTAAAATGCGAAAACCAGAAAAAGAAATAAATTTCTGTGAACTTTATTTAGAGATGAAGTTTTTGCTATTGAGGAATTTTATATTTTTTTTCTCGAAAGGGTGCATTAAAAACTTAGAAACATCTGAGAGAAACAGATGCTAAATGTAGATCGTTGGGTTTGATAAGAAAGAGTAAAACACACTTTGGTTATGGCAGACATGCTGTTGATGATGGTGCCGGCAATATCTGCTACTTTTAATTGCTCAATACTATTCAATAATTTTCATTTTCGTACTCCATATTTTTACAATACTATTTTCGCAACGAGTGCTGTGAACAGCGAAGAAAGCACTCTGTAGCTTGCAACTATACGCAAATACATTCATTCTAAATGATGGAAGCAAAAAAATAATAGTTTTTCGATTGAGTTATAAAAATACAACACTGAGTTTTTATTATTATTGTTCCATGAGGTTCGTATGAGGAACAAAAGGCAACTCAAAACTGATACCATACAGTCTACAGATAATATCGCTTTTAGATATTTGTAACGACCATTCGCTCTTCGTATCCTACCTTGTGGTGTCCCTCTGAGTGACCGAAAAAATAGCAAATACTCGATAGCCACTGCTTAATACTTTGCGAACTCTAGTTGAAAACATATGCATGCAACTGGATTGTAATTTTTTACATTTGCATATGATTTGAACTTTGTTTAAAATTTAGTTTACATCTATTATACGTAAATAACATATACATACATACTTTATGTGTACATACCCAGCGAACATTTTTTGTCGAAGTCAGTACCAATTCAGTCAGAAAGTTTGCACAAGTTGTCGAATTCGTATCTCAGTCGATCAGAAAACAGGCGGAAATCATATGAATGATTGACAAAAAAGCTGAAAAGTGTGCCGAAATGTCTGAGATAATTCCGAACGAATTTTCTAGAACCAATTTTCGACATGTCGGAAAAATGCTTAACAAAATATTAGAAAATTTAAAAAAAAATTTCTAATTTTGCCTTAAAAAAATATATTTTACCATTGCGTTCTGAATAATTCCGAAGCCGATGAGTCTATAAAAATATAATATTAGAGCTGCTTAAGGGTAATTTTATTTCAAGTTCTTCGGTTTTGCAATAAAATTGGAGAACCCCTTTCGAAGTTATGATGAAATTCCCTAATATGAGAAAAAATACATAAAAAACAATATAGTGGTCATCAAAGGTCATGAGAAAAGTTTCATTTTGTTGGGTAGTGTAATCCATCCATCCATCTGTGAAGGTCTTAAAGAATATTAAGTTTCTACAAAATCATAATTATGAAAATAAGGCCAAGTTCTTATCCAAAAATCAAAAACCGACTTTCTCGTTACCGACTCTCAACGGAGTCACCATTAGATTATCGGTATTACACTGGACTCCAAGCTTTCATGGTACCCCAACGTTCAAGTAGGGGCAGCCAAGGCTGCTATTGCTCTATACACCTGCAAAAGGGCGATCAGCAATAGGTGGGGCGTAAATCACACAAACGTCAATTGGCTTTTTGAAATAGTGGTAAAGCCCATAATAATGTATGAGGCTGTAGTCTAATGGACTCCTTAAACAATACTCCTTAAACATACTCTAAAATAATTGAAGATTCTTCGAGCATCTGCTTTGCAGATTACGGGTGCGACTCGCACTACTCCATCCAAAGCACTGTCTACAATACTGCATTGGCTTCCTACCGATCTCATGATCAAACAACTGGCCATTAACTCGGCGATTAGACTAAATGCCTCAGGTGCATGGAAGGGGGGTAACGTAGGCCATGCGACGATATTAGGGCAAATCTTAGATCTTCCCGACCACACTAATGCTCGCCTGCTCTGCTGCCCGACAAGAGATTCGAGGTGGACTTCTCTGGCACATCCTCTGAGACCAATTGCATACACTAATATGAGGATGTGCTTTAGATTTACACCGATGGATCCAAGTAGTGCATAGGAGTAGGCGGGGCATCTTCGTCCCACACGTACAACGTAGGATAAACTTTAGGCTACCAAATCAATGTAGCATCACACAGGCTGAAATATCGGTAATCAAAAGGGCGGTCAACTGGTTAAGGTATTACAGGATATTCGATCAGGACATCCGAATATATACCGACAGTAATGCTGCACTATATGCTCTATCTGGTGTTTACACAACATCGGAATTGGTTAAGGAATGCCGAACATCCCTGAACGAGATGGCAAGATATTCTGACCTAGGGTTATTCTGGGTATCGGGCCACGCTGATGTATCCGGTAACACTAGTGCGGACGAGCTAGCCAAAGCTGGCGCCCGCTTGCAGGAAAGGGATATCGACTGGTTAGTAGGTGTCGCACTAAAAAGCTGCAAAATACCAATTCAGCACCAACTATTTAAAGGAGCTCAAACCAAAAATCTAGGCCGTTAAGAAGGACCAAGATACTGCCTGATACAATACGTTCATTATAATTTCCTATTAATAGATCAAAGCTATTTCTCAAAGGATTTCATCACTGTCGTGATATACACTAGGATATATGTATCTAGAAATAACCCTAGACTCCGAAGTATTCTAATAGTGCAAAGAAGTATGGGAAAAAACTTATTCGAAAAAGCGCTTTTTCGAAATAAATTTTGGGCTACAGTTTTGATCATGTCCAAAATCTAATCAGATCTTAACCTCAGAAAACAATTGTTGTAATTAAATTATTCTTAAAATTGAATGATCCGTTCGAGAGTATTGCTGTCGAAAATGTTCGAAAAAAGTGTTTTTTTAAATCACTCCAAAAGTTCTTCTGAAATCGATGTTCTCTATTCGGTCACCTTTTAGGACTTTGAAAACTGCGTGATATAAGTTTTCGATATAAAAAATATTTTAATTAAAACAAAATTCTATAAATTTCCGAAGCTTGAAATTGGAGGTGAGTTCCAGGGATGGCCTTAAGGATGGCTAAAGCGACATATTTCAAATTTAGGCAAATTTTCGTAATTTCCGGTATTATGATTTTGAGCATATTTGAAACCTTTTTCTTAAATTTAGCTATTTCGGACTTTTTGCGACAAAGATGTCTGCCGGTCTATTCGTCAACCCTTTTATTAATTGATGCTACACTAGACTTCTTCCGAAAATTACTTCAAATTCATTTTATCATCTTAAAACCTTTCGCTTCTCATCCCTATTGGCCCCCAAAACCTTGGTCGGTGGTGTACAAAATGCACATGTAATTATGAATGTGGAAATAATAAAAAAAAATATATATATATAGAGCTCTTTAGATTGATTCCTGCCAAACTCAGAAAATTTAAACAAAGTCTTCGAATTTTGCTTAATAATAACTTTAAACGAAATTCCTGTTAAATTTAAACAAAAATGCTAATTGGGTATAAAGCTACTCTAGAAACAAAATTCTCTCCGAAATGAACCAAAACAACAGTTACACTATGAGTAACTTGTATGTATGTGTGTGTGTGTGTCTGTGTGGGTGGGTGTTCAAAGTCGTGTGTTATACACAAAATCATAAAAATCAATACAAAATCCTACATAAAATCGCTTAAATTCACGGTAACCTTCAATTTAAAGGATTAAAACCGCTAAACATATCCACACATTTATGTAAGTATGTATATTAGAAATGTGTCATAAATACCACACGTATCTGTGGATAATCTGACGCTTGTATCCAATCTTTAATATGTGTATGCAGATATTTGAAATGTTTTTACTCCAGATATTGTTTAAATTCTTACCTCAACAGCAATTTTTTCCTGTACTTGTTTGCCGGTATGACCAAATTTCGCCCTTTGATCTAAATTGTGCACATAACTTGTTTTAGTATCTTCTTGTTTGGATTCAGCGATACTTAAAGCGGAAGCCTTAAAACGTTTTTGATGGATGGACAATGAGGAGCCATTAAAATGTTTAAAGTTTTTAAACGATTTGTTACCAGCACTACTGCTGCTGCCACTGATGCTTAACAACCACAATTGTTTAATTGACGATGTAGAAGAACTTTTAAACATTATTTTTTTACACACCCAACAACAAAAATTAAATTCTTTTCAAGTTTTCGATATTTTTAATTGTTTTTGCAATAAGATTTATAATTTTGTGATTTTAAAAATTTCTATAAATCAGTCTTTTAAAACTTTTCGTGGTTAAGTTTTTCTATATAATTTCAAAAGAAATTTTCTTAGCACTCAATATAATTTTAGTTAACTGTCGTGGCTCCCAAAGAATATTTTTCGCAAACGTTTATGCCGCTTTCTCACAGTCTACTAAATTTTAAGGTAACAGAAATGAACTCACTATACTGTGCTTTTGATGTTTTACTACCAAACGAGTGGAAATTGTTGTTGTAGCTCTTTTCTTTCTTTTTTTCATTTATTCCCAAAAAGAAATACGTATGCATGTATGTATGAATATGTGCTTTTGCTTTCATAGATACGATTTGTTGTTGTTTACCACAAAAACTTTTCATACACAATCACATACCAAGTTTAAGTTCTGTTGTTGTTGTTGTTGTTGTTCTTTTTTATAATTCCATCATCTCTTCTTGTATTTACTTTTGAGTAATTATTTAATGCCTTACCGTTTTGTTGTTGTTATTTTATGTATTGAACTCGTTTTATCAAGAACAATCAAAGAAACACACAAATTGTATCCATAGAAAGTACACGCTCATCTACAACAACACATTACGTTTATATTGTTGTTGTGCACATTTTTCTGATATGAATGGATGTACATCAGGGAAGGAAAAGTTGATGCGATAGTACTTTTTTTTGATATTAGTTGATGTAAAAGTAAAATGTTCTTTTCACTTCAAGTCTTCTTGAGGAAGGTGTATTCTGTTTTTAGATTTTTCGGTTTATTTCTCAAAAAAACGTGCTTTACAAATAACAAACATTCTCGTATTCTTTTTTCGCCAGTAGTTTGTATAGGTGCAGGTGCTGTTTCAGAGGAAGAGAAAAAGGGATATTTCCCCTTCCAAACCTATTAAAATACACGTCATTTCCATTGGGTTAGTAAAGTATTTTACAAAATGATATATGGGCAAATCCTCCGTGACGAACGCTACATTCGTATGCTTTTTCCGATTAAAATATACAAATTGTTTGGTCTTTCCGTAGTGTTTAGTGGGATTTAATTGTACTTTCGAATGTCGTACAATATGATTTTTGAACAGTTATTTGTCTCGAAATAATTGATCACAAAGTTCTGTTACGCACGCTACAAAAAGTGGAAGTAAGTTTGAAAGTTTAAATGTGTTTTCGTATTTTTAACGAATTTGGCACAATAAAGCACATAAAATTTAATTCATAAAGAAAAGAAGAATATAAGAGGATTCTAAAATAACTTATTTGCAACCAAAATACGTGACGAATGCAAAATTTTTTCTTAATAGGTATAACTTTTAATTGTACAATTTACAACAAAAATGTGTTTAGTGGAGTTGTAGATAATATTATTATCTAAAAGAAAGCTTTTCATATTCCTTATAGTTTTTGAGATAATCTAAAATAACAATCACTCCCTTATTTTGAAGATATGGGGCGTTCCCGGCCACCTCCGACCTCGAAAATTCAAACATAAACTTACGATCACATGTGTAACTAAACAAATAAAAAATAGCATCCTATATGAAATGCAAGGTTGGGTCTTCTTTCGGTGTAGGTACATATGTTCATCAAGGGATCTCCCAAAAAAAAATTCGTTTATATATTTTTAAGGAAATATATAGCACATTATTCCACCAACAAATATAAACAGTGTTGACAACTTCAAAGTTCTGTCTTTGGTGGACCATTTCTGGGATTTGCCCATATTTCATTTAAAAGTTCCCCTCGTAAAAGTTTAAGCTGAATCCGCGCCTGGAATTTACGTGCAAGAGACATCATAAATGGTGTTATTATGCCATTATGTTGGAGATAACTCCTATTCCATCGAAACTGTATCATGTCCAATTTCTTTTTAGTAAATGCATGACCTTTTTTTTAAATTTATCAGTTAACGTTTTCGTTGCTGAGCAATAATATAACGAATAAGAAATTATAGAATATTATCCCAGCGCCCCATTTTTGAGTATTGGTCATTAATTAAAACTAACCATCGTTAATTAGGCGTCATTTTACATTATGTGCCACGTGTGGTGTGTTTTACGCGCTGCGGTTAGTTTATTAAATAAGAATAAATGAAAATATGTATCTAAAAATTATATCTTTGCCACTTTTTTACAGATAGCTATCTCGGATTGATTAAAAAATAGTTGATGATTGTGATACGTTGGGAAAGTATGGGTTAATGTTAATAACTTACATTTTTTATTAATCCTTGCACTGCATTCTTATGTAAATATTGACAATTTATATTAAGCCATTTTTAAAGGAAATAATTCTTTAGAAATACAACGATTCCGAAATCTAGAAGGCGCGTGTGCTTAATAAAACAAATTGTGGTTTAGTATGAGGGTCCAAAAAGCTAAAAATTTTCATTATCCATCCCTGATATATGTACACATTTATATAAAGCTCATTTGGCTCAGTGATATTAAAAACGTGGTTCAAATTGAAGTTTTTAACACAGTGGCGGGAATTCTGTCAATGTCCCATGCACTCGTGCATAGGCCATTTTTTTAACATCAACACACGTACACTGTGTGTGAGATGCACACCCCGTCTATTTAGCCGCGAAGCATATGCACAAACACAGATAAGATGTTTTGACACTACTGCTCTAGTCTGGGTTCACACAGAGCAAGTTTTTTTGGCGCAGGTTTTAATTCAGGCGGAAGAAAGACATAGAAACAGCACAGTGTTTCTTCGTCTTTCTTCCAGCTAAATTAAAAGTTGCACAAGAAAACTTGTGTGAACCTAGACTTAATATGTACAAGAAATTTTCACACATATGGACATAATGAGGGCTGATAAATCAGTGAACGCTTAAACAACGGTTTAGTTAAACTAAACTGCAATTCAAATGTAGTCTTAAGCCAAAAAAAAATCACTTCCCCGTGTATTATGTATACGATAAATATCAAAAAATAGCTGCTTTTTCAGCGGGCTATCGATCAAAATCATACGGTCTATATTGGAAGTTTAAACGTCCTGATGAAAAGGGACCTTAGCCTCGCAGCAAGAATTTTCAACAGAGCCAAAACTAGCAGTTTGTGTAAATTTTGTTGGTATCACTTCTCAGACATGTTCCCCCTCCAACTTTAGAGAGAAATGGACCTTAAATGCCCTCATATGAAATGCATTGGGGAAGTTAGGGCTCCAAGTCGACTGTCCAACTGTAATAAGGTTCATAGGTAATGTTCCATGGTTTTTTGCAAAACAAACAAAATGAAAAAAGTATTGTATTCGATCGCTCTAGTGCTAACGAGTGGAATTTAAACAGCAGCTACTCGATTATCGTATGCCGCAATCCCAAAAAGAATATTTTCGAACAATTTTACTCGATCACGTGTGCGGTAATTCGGCCCTAGTTTTTCTTTCACTTCTAAAGTGATTTTTATACACAAAATTGTATGCTTTACTTCAGTAGGAATAAGCGGAAAATATATAGAGTAAAATCAAAGACTATAAATATATATTTTCAGATATGCTTTGCATATCTGAAAACTAGATAAAAAAAATTATAAAAGATAGAAATATTTGAAATTTATTTAAGTTCTTTTATTATTGCGGGAAATCTTCCACAATATTGCCAAACTTTAAAGCTCATTCACTCAAAACTAGTATATTTTTACATTTTTGATATTCAAAAATTAATATCTCGTTAAAATTTTTGAATTTCGCGGTAAAAAACGACATTATTTTAGGAACTTTATCTAGTTTTAGGAAATCAAGATAACTCAATTTCGGAAGATAAGGTGCCTCCCTTTTCATCAGGGTCATCACAAACATATGTTTACTGATTTATAGATTTTCTTGTTTAAACACATGTTAAACCAAGAAGTGAGATTATCTTGGACTGATTGATCACCCCTAAGTATATACAGTAAAAAATAATCTGCTATTGGATTGCGACTACTTTGTATAAATACGCTTTGAAACCATGCATTAATTTTGCCCCCTTTTTACTCTCTTTACTTCTTTATAAGTATGTAATTATTCTATTAATTCATAATAAGTATGTACTTTGAACAAAAACGTGTTTGTATTGCCTTTTCTTATCACGGGTGTTTAAGGGCCAATTATACTCATCTACATACTCTCTACACATTTAAATGAGTGAGAATCGGTTTATTTGATTACGCAAGTGTTGCCAGAGCTGTTTTTACAAACATATGCTTTTGCTCCTGAACCTTTTTTATTTTATGAAAATCACTCTCAAACAATAATTTTATTTTTCAAACTAAATTGGTGTTTAGTCCAAACAGATAGTTATTAGGCTAAAGTTCATAGCAGAATTGAGCATGAAAAATATTCCAAGTATCAAGGGAAAAGCTAACGTTCATTAATTCCATAACCTATACAGAACATAATAACTTTGATTCCGCCAAATTAAGATTTTTATGATTTCAGTCGAAATCAAGGTGGATTGAACAGGTACCACTACAAGAACAGCTGTTTTTTGTAAATTTGAGAATTTGTGCGTCACACAGACAATAGATTTTGACACATATCCGGGAGTTTTCTATCAACAACGGGCATGTGTTAATAAATTTGAGAAAGCTTATGAATGTGTGCGACTCACAGATAATGGATTTGACATATTTCTGGGGTATTTCTACTAACAAATTACATGTGTTTTTTGGTGTTGTATTTGTTTTAGTTACGGTGGTACCTGTAATGAATATGCCTTGGTCGAAATCAATTTGTTTTCAATAAAGAAAGTCCATAAATTATGGATGTAACGAATACCGATACCGATACCGATATATCGGCGATACTTCAGATTTTCCGATACATCGGTATCGGCGATATTTTACTGTCGATACGACGATACTTTAAAAAAATGTTTCAGTTTTTTTTTAACAAATTATTTATTTTTTTGTTAATTTTACCAAGAACCAAATTCATTTCGTTATTTTTTAAATCTTATTAATATCAATTTTAAAAATTAATAATATTTTACGCTGTTATTTTGCAAAAACAATAATTTATTTATTGTTAATTTTACCATGAACTCAAATTCAATTCGTTGTTTTTAAATCTTATTCCCAGCAAAAAAATACATTATAAAGAAATCATGAAAATGTAGCAGTCGCGATCCGGAAATATTGCGAATTTGGATAATTTCTAATTAGTTTCACATTTGCTTGTCATTGCAAGAAGTTCTCTTTTTCCATTACCAATCACCGAATTTGAAGTGATGTTAGGACAAATTTCTTTTTCGGTGTTCTATAATGATTCCTCAAATAATTGTGGCAAAAAAAGCCGACTGCAGTATAAAGAGTAATATACTTGATGGCCTTCCATATAAACAATTTTGAAAATCGGTAAGCCAATGGAGGAATTGTACTCTCAATAAATATTTTGGGTGGAGGCGTGGAAGACTTGCCCCAAAGATTTTCGTAGAAAAATTATGCGACCAAACTCTAGGCAAACCATTCCAAACAAAAAATAAATTTTGGAATTCGGCCCATAAATGGAGGAGCTATGCGATAATCAATATTTCTGGGGGAAGGGTAAATCCCGCACAGATTTTGGAGAACAATTATGGTACCAACCTGAAGGGGGGTTTGCAGCAAATTTCACAACTGATTTTCGAAAAAAAACTGGAGTCAAACCCTTTCAAAAAAAAAAAATTTGATAATCGGTTCCCAATGACAAAGTTATACATGGTTCCCCCTCCCATTTTCGAAAAGAAATATGGGGCTAAACTACTAGCGAACCCTTACAAACAACACAAGAATTTTGAAAAGCTGTTCACAAATGACATAGTTATGGATTGGTGGGGAGGGGGAGCAAACTTGCTTCTCCGATTTTCGACAAAAAAAATTGGGACCAGTGTTTGTCAAACGCTTTCAAACAAAACAAGAATTTTGAAAATCGGTTCACAAATGACAGCATGGGGGGAGCGAATTTCCCCCTCCGATTTTCAAAAAAAAAATTATGGGACCAAACTGCAGGCAAACCCTTTCCAGCAAAAAAATAATTTTTAAAATCGCTTCACAAATGACAGAGTTATGCGTGTACAAACATAAAAAAGTAAAAAAAAAACATACACACGAATTGATAACCTTCTTCTTTTTGGAAGTCGGTTAAAAAAGGATGAAAAATTACCCATTTTCAGAACTTGTTTCTTTTTATGCGAATTTAAACACAAAACTGTGTTTTCATGTAAATTTAAGTGAATAAATATAAACTTTTAGCAGACTTTTAATTATTAAGCTAATAAGTTATTTAGATGAATATTAGTTGATAAATGTCCTTTAAAAAATCAATTTTTTAAAAAGCATGGCGTGTATTTTTTAAAATTATAAAGTAGTTACAAATTTGTACTGGCTTTTCTACTAATGATCTGCATATTTTTAATATAGATTCTTTGAAAGCAATGAAAATGTAGTTCCTTAAAAATTACTTCCAATTTTATATACTGTATTAATATCTATTTTAAATATTAATAATATCTTACACTGTAATGTTGCATAATAAAAAAATGCCCTTCTTGAGTTTTGTTAATCTAAACTTGAACTCAATTTCAATATTCGTATCGGTATCGGAATCGGTATCGGCGATATTTATTTTTAAGTATCGGAATCGGTATCGGATCGGCAAAACGGCGTATCGTTACATCCCTATCCATAATGTCTTCAATAAAAGTGCACAAAAAAAAATGTGTTGCGACAGCACTTTTTTTAATAGTTATACTTTAGTGGCTAAAGCATAGTCACTGTAAGTTAGTGTACACTCTTAATTATCAGCTTCTTATATGTATGCGTGTGTACAGTTTAATGTAGGGTATGTCATTTGGGGTGGCTGGTAAAAAAAACTAATTGAGCTAATGTAGCGCGAAAGCTTAAAATAAAATTTACATTAAAGAAGCGAACATTTTTTTAACTCATAATATACTAATAACGCAAAACCATCTGTTAACCTCTTGCAGCAATACATAACTAAACTAATTAGCAGAAACATAAATTATTTAGCAAATTCCAACTAATTTCTTTCCACTATTTGTTAAACTGTTTTTAAATGTAAACAAAACACATCAAATACAAAAACTTTATTCTATGGTTTATTAATATTTGGGTTCAATTAGTTCAAAAGTTTTATAAATGTTAAACTTTTCCGAAGAATTCGGGAAATATTTTTTTGTAATTTTCTCGAAATAGTTAGTAAGACATTTTTACCCCGATGGTACAAAATATCAGTGTCATTCAGAAGATAAAACTCAAATGCTTCTAAATCAGTATTAAAAGAATATCTGAAGTATATGGTATACATAACAAATTGAAACGACTTCGCTAAAACTTCAGTAGCAATCGAAAAATGTATTTCGATCAAGAGTGCTCATTACAAGGGGGTATGATCTCATAATAGGATGTGATTTTAATGCCCACCACACCTATTATGCAACGTGTAAGCCGCGGTAGCCGTCAACCATGGTGGACTGCAAGAGTTAGGCTGCTCCGGACAGAATGCCAAAGGTTATTTTACAAAGCGAAGCGCGATAGAAAGCTTACAGATTGGGATAACTATTGGCAGAGCTTCAAGGTTTTCAAAAGAGAAACCATAAAGGTGAAAGGGGAATCGTGACAAAGTCTGAAGAAACTGGTCTTCAAGAAACCTGGCATGTCGGGATTCCTAATGAAGCCGGACGGGAACTTTACGTAAAGTATCGCGGAAACGCTGGATCTACTCATGAAAGCTCACATCCCGGATTGCAAAGATGCGGCAAACGGATATCCTTTTTTGGAACTCGCTACAAGTATACCTATCCAAAATGTGAAATAGTGATATCCACTGAGTGGAAAAGTGATCATGGATTTTCAAAAACTAGTCCCCATTAGCTTCCCTAATGTACACTTCAGGGGACTTCTATCGCCAGAAAGCTTTTGAGGGGCACAACATGCCTGCCGAAATCATAGGTCTCTGGAAACATCATTGCATGATGTCGTAGGCACCATAGAGGATACCCTTGACAAGAAGGATTATGTTATGGCATCCCTTCTGGAAATATAATGCGCTTTTAACAATGTGAATATATTCTTGATAAACGGTGCACTTTTTCGCATTGGGGTGGCAGGGTGGAGTTCTGTCTCCTCTATTATGTATATATGTATATATTCCTTTAACTCCCACTGGAGCATAGGGCGCCTTAGCGATTCGTTAGCAGGTTAATTTCCAAAAAGTGGGTTGCTAGCCCTCCTTTCTTAGATTGGTGATAGGGCTGCTATCCTTGTGTCCAATCCCACGTTGCAGTCATGCTTCAGCAAAATTCGTTATCTATTTACCTACTTTCCTGAGACGCCAAGTTGTTCGTGGCCATTCAGGCTACATGACTGAGTACCTTCTCACTCTAGCTAGCTTTCAGCGGGTGGTAGAAAGCCATTGTCAGGGAAATACTTGGTCTACGACCAGAAGTAGTGAGCTGCTTGAACAGTCATACAAACGAATCATTTCTGATCCTTCCCATGTGAATAACAGTCAGAAACTTTCCGCACAACGTGCACCTCTGATGAAAATCCCATTTCTCAAATGTTATTATGTAACCTTGCCATAAATAAAATCCTCTTCAAACTGAATGGAAATGATATGAAAGTAGTAGCCTATGTAGACCACGAAAGAGGCTAAATCCCTCGGAATGATCCTGCAGTTAATATCTCGTGGAAACGTAATATGGAGGACAGGAAAAAGAAACTTCTATACGCGTAAAATATCCTATGGAAAAAGATGGGGGCTGAAGGAGTATATCCTACATTAGATGAACATATACGGCAGTTATCCAACCAATCCTTACTTACGGATCGCAATGAGATCAACTCCTCAGGTCAGTCTAGAAACAATGCTTCACTTAATTCTCTTTAATTTTTATATCAAATATATATCTGCCAAGTCTACTCTTAAATTCAGAGTCAGGCAACTTAAGGAATGGTCGTACTGGGCATGGCACCATTCTACTAAACGTAAAAGGATAAGTTCTGGGAAGACAAACGAGTTACATGACTCCTGTCATGACCATTGACAAAACCTCAATCGGTATCGTAACGGCAATTACGTAACTCGAAACAATGCAGTTCCGATTTTTACGAATGGTTCCAAAATGGACACTGGTACTTGATCTGGTGTATTCTCTGAATATCTTGACCTTTTGGTTTCGCTCAGGTTACTCACCTCCTCCGCTGTACTGTAGGCGGAGATTTATTCCATAGCCGAAGCTGCGAAAAGAAGGATCTTCTCAGATACCTGTACTGGGGTGCCCCTGTGGCTGAGTGGTAGCGATGCTAGCTTGTCAGTACAGAGGTCGTGGGTTCGATTCCCGCTATGGACCCTGGGTGTTTTCCGCAGAAAAGCTAATGGCTTCGTCGTTTGTTTGTTTAAAAAATAATAAAAAATTAGGGGCCTTAATTCAGAGGTGGTGAAATCGAAGTGCGTACTTGCATGCATTCAATCTGACTCTGCTGAAACGATGCAATGTCAAGATAGTTTGGGTTCCAAGGAATGAAGGCTTTAAGGGAACGAAATGGATGATGAATGCTCGGAGAGAAGGCTCGGTCTTAGACGTAGCAGACTCACAAAGATAATTGAGCTGCCGAATGAGATTAAATAGTAGACGCTACGGAAGACGCACTCAGGTAGTCCACAATCGCCCCTTGTAGTATATCCAAGAATCTTTTGCCCTTACTTAGTAAAGTTAGAACCAAGCAACTCCCAACACTTCGAAGAAGGTCGTTTGAACTCCTGATTGGCGTCATTATGTGTCACTGCATTATCGCACGTATGTCGGAACATCGAGACTTTTCCCATAATGGTCACAAAACTATCGAAATTTTACTAAAATCACTTGAACTTGACATTTAGTTTGTCTAAAGGTACGGTCACACTTGGCAAATATTTGCCCAGGGCTATTGTGACTGAAGTTGGTTTTTATATCACAAAATAAAGTTAATTGTGCTGCAAAAAGCTATTTTTATATTATTTTTAATAAATGCGAACCCATATTTAAAAAATATATTGGAATTAAAGGAAATACAATTTTAGCTTGTCTGTTGGTCACGTTTTGTCGGCAAATATTTGCCAAGTGTGAACGTACCTTAAGGCACATGTCGTGACCCATTTAGGCGCTGAAAGAGATTGCATAACTTTAGGTCAAATATTATTTATATCCTTTTCATTATAACGTCCACATCAGATATTCACCTGTTTTATGACAAAACAAAATTGTTTTTTTTTTAGCATAAATTTTTGTAAAAACACTTTTATTAAATTTTGCGCGTAAAATTAAAAAAAAATCTACTTTGAAACATAAATACAGTTTTAGAAACAATAAATATTTCTTAAATAAAGATCAGAGACAAATTAAGGAAGATTAAGACAAATACTTACTAATTTGTTTCTTATAAGTTTTAATCATTTTGACAAATAATAGAGAACAAATTTGACATAAAATGTAGATAATCTTCCTCGACAAACTGGATATAGGATAAAGGACTATATTGGGGCTCTTCGGGTGGAAAATACGTAATTTCTTCATCCTCTTCATTAGGCTCATTTTCAGTTACTTCTTCGACAATATGAACTCGTTTGGTGGGATCATAGTTTGTCGTTTCGCCTGGCCTGCGAATGGCTGGTCTCGATAAATTGGGTGTAGAAGCAACCGGTTGTGTGCTTGCCTGCTGCTGCTGTTGTTGTTCTTCATTCCTTGGGCCTATAGGACTTATAACGCGTGACATTTCAAAATTACCTGATGGTGTAGAAGCTTTATGCTGTTGCAAGTGCAAACGTCTTACAACATTTACTCTTAAATCAGTTGATCGCCTTTTATTGGCATCTGGAGTTGATCGTTGAGCTGATGCGGCAGATGTTGAGGCTAAATTAGCTTCCTCAACTGCTTGCATTAACACCTGACCATGTTTACGTCTATGCCAAATTTTGTTATGCTCTCGATACTCCACCAAAACTTTACGACGCACAAACTCATGATAAGAAAGTAATTCACTTGATATTTCTCGCTTTATAAGTTGCTTTTCGCGTACTGGCAACTGTGAATTCTTTAAAGCCAACATACTTTGTGAGGCTGCCAGAGAAAGAATATGCTCCAACGCCATCAGACACAATTCACCATCTAAATTTGAAAGTAATTCATTGGGTGGACAATTTACTGAGGATACTGAGGCCACCGATAAGGACTTGGAAAATGGCCTTGGTGTAATGTTGTGCGCCTGAGGTGATTTTGTAAGATTTGCTGTAGCGTTTGCAGACCCTTTAGGTTCTATTTCGGGTAACACATTTAGTGGAACTTCATTAAAGCCATAATTTTGCTTTACATGAAAGTAATTGATTAAATTTTTTTAATGATTTGTATTTTCTTTTTATCTTACCAGATTCAATACTTTCGTATAGACTCCAACTATACTTAGCACTGTGCCAAATGTGAGATGTATGGCACTTTCACTTAGTTTTGGTGCTCCAAAACGTATTTCAAATATAGGTTCCCATTTGCTGGCTAAAAATTCCGGTTCACAGATTAAATCGATAAGATTTGGTGAAAACGCTTGCAAACATTTAACAGACAAAATGATAACCTCGGTTAGACTAGAAAACAGAGAAGAGAAGTAGATTAGGTTTGACAGGGAGCTTTTGATCACTTGAAAGTTAGAAGTATCTAATGGATATTTATTTATTTATTTATTTGGAAAATTTCCTTTTTTGATAAAGAAATTTTCCCATTTCTCTTTAAATTTTATATATTATATTTAAAGAATATTTTGAAGGAATACTTCTCTTGAAAAATTTTAGTCTTAAAGAAAATCAATGATATACTGACGAGATTGACCGAAATCGCGAGAGGTCAGGAATTGAGGACTTGGTTGCAAATATAACTATTTAGTTTCATGCATCATTTTTACACATCCTGTTGCAGACTGCATTGTTTTATGTTGTTTCCAATGCTCGCCATTGGGTGCCACTAAGGAACGATGTCCATATTGGGAAGTGTAATTTAAGAGGTAGCGAGCAATCGCCTTATATGTCGCTACTATAACCTCCATGTTCTTGCCGTAGGGGATGACTGAGACAACTTTTGTGACCTTGTTCCGGGATTTAACTTTTTGGTTGATGTAGTTGGCGTGCGATGCAAAGCGAAGAAAGCTGTCAAACATTACACCTACGATTTTAGGGTTTTTGACCGGAGGTATACGTCTACCCTCGCCAGAGATGTATAATTGATTCCTTACTTCCTTAGTCCAAGAAGTGCATAGGCACACTGACGATTTTGAAGGTGACAGCCTCAAGTTACACTCTTTTGACACGTATTTCTGGGATATTTGAACCGTATTATATGATAGCGTATGACGGCAGCGAGACTTCCTGAGGTGGACCGAAAATTTTGGCAAGATATATATTGACGATTATAGGTGACAGTAATCCTCCTTATGGCACACCCATTTTTATCTTGCAGTAGCTTGAATGTCGGCCTATGAACTTCACAAACGTTTGCCTTCCATTCAGATAGTTGGCAATCTAGCGTTTGATATTATTGGGAAAGGAGCTCGTGATATCATTAATCAGTAGCGAGTGATCAACCGTGTCAAATACCTTGGATAAGTACAGTGCCGTAACTATTGTGCGTTGATACGGTCTATGCTGATTAAAACCATTAGCGATCTGAATAAGTGGACCTTATTACCGTTCTCGAATCGACGCAAGAGTTTGTGGAAGTAATCTAGTACAATAGTCGAAATCGAGCCGAGAACCGTAATAAGGCCAACTATGCGGGAGATTGAACGAAAGGAGTGTCCTTCGGTAGTGGGTTTGTCGGGTTTTACAATCGGGATGATCATTGCAACTTTCCAGATATCTGGAATTAATAATTGGCGAATGGAGAGCTCTAGAATGCGTGTGAGGAACTCCACTGCTGATTTTCCAGGTTTTTTTCAGAATCAACATTCCAAGAGTTATACAATGCTTTTCTTTGCAGATTATGCTCTCTTAACTTAACTAGGAGCGAAGGAGTGGCATTTAAGACTCTTAGCTCTCCGGATTATAGCTCTTGTAGAGCGGTTTTACGAGGTGGAATGTTCTCTAAATTGTTGGCAGAATAGAGTGACACATCTTTTTGCATCAGCACGTTGTATGTTGTTAAAGCCAATAGCTGTTAAATGCCTCAGATAGGCCCAGTGCCGTCACTATTGTGCTTTGACATGATCTATGATGATTAGGGCCATTAGCGATCTAAATAACTATGAGGGAAATAGAACGATAGGAGTCTCCTTGGGTAGTGGGTTTGACGGGATTTAGAACGGGGATAATCCTTGCCACTTTTCATATATCTGAAATCACCAATGGGGAGCTCTAGGATGCATGTGAGGAGTTCCAGTGCTACTTTTCCGGGCTTTTTCAACATCAGCATTGAGATGCCGTCAGATCCAAGAGCTTTAGAAGGTTTTGTCTTGGATATTATACTCTCAACTTCACTTGGGTTGAAGGAGTGGAGCTCAGAGTCACGTTTTATACTCTTGGCTCTCCGAATTGTGTCACTTTTGGACCAGTTCTGCGAGATGTAGTGTTCGACAAATTGTAGGCAGAATGGTGGCACATTTTTTAAACAAATTTTCTTCTGTTTTTCATAGTTTCAAGCCAACCAAACGAATTCATTTTGTGTTTATTATAGAATCAAGATGAATATATAACGGGTGGCCTCGATAGCTCAGGTGATTATTTCCAGTGTTTGTATTTTGATCTATCTCATATGTCTAGATACCTTTTTGATAAATTTTTTTTGTACATTTTTCAATGCGAATAGGGATGTTAAATTAATTCGTTTGGGGTCCGATTTGCTAGTCAAGCGTGTCTTTATTTAAACTTTCTTTAAAAAGCTCCGTTTTCTCTCAACCTGAATAAAAATATGAAATACTAGAGGTTATTACCGCTTCGCGTGCTCAAATTAAATTTTATGCCTATAAGGTATCCGTAGAATATAATAATACATATAAAGTTCTTTGCACATTGTTTAAACTTCCCGTTATACAAAATAAACAGTGCTACCAACGTTAGCAAAATGGTTTCTAATTTCCAGCAAAATTTATATTGGTAAAATTGCATATTTTCGCTTCTTTCTATTTTAACTTGGAAATGAGATATTTTATCGCGTTAAAAAGTGTCCTAAGTATGAACCAGGACTCTAGCGTCCATACCAAATTTAATAAAAATCCGTTCAATGGTTTTTGCGTTATGCGTGTTCGGACAGACAGACAAAAATGCCAAAAGTTGGTGTTTTGTGTTCTACAGCGATTACTGTTTACGCCACCATAAAACTTTTCCATAGATATTTCATGTACAGACACGCCCCTTTTACAGTTTTATTATATGTATAGATAAGAAATTATCTCTATATCTTTACATTTTGGAGAAGATTTTGTTTTAGAAAAGAAATTTGCAAAAAAATTTTTTTGTTTCATTTTGTTAATCATTAGAACTTACTCATTAAACGTGGTTATAACTTCATCCACCATATCAACATTATCGATATCTCGCAAAATATCTATTTGAGAACGACGGCCAGCTAGCAAAAGTTTTAAATTTCTAGGCTGATGAAACATAGAAATGGCATGACCCAAGAGCATTTGTACGGAACGCTGAAATAATTAAGGTATTAAGGTGGCGAAAATTCAATTCGGAACAGCTGTTACCCTTATCAACTAACTTACCATCAAATTAAACAACGACTGAGAATGTTCCAAACGCCATTGCTTTTCAAATTTCACCAAATTGACCAACAAGTTTACCGTACTCTTTATTAAATGCATAGCAGCAGGTTCTAACGATTGTTTGCCCAATAGCAAGGAGTCCACTAAATATTCCTCATGAATGCCGACAAACTGCAATGCCTCCTTTAGAAAGAGATATGAATGTTTTTGGAATAATATGCAAACTAATTCTATGCCCCTGGCATAAATAGGCCACCATTTTTGTACGGTCCATTCATATTCTTTGGGTTGCTTTAGCGCATAATTGGCTTCCAGAAGCTCTTTTGGTGGCAATAGCTTCAGCCAAAGATAATCACCAACATCACAGTGCAAGAATTCAATGGAACAATTGCCCTTGGCAAACACAATTAAAACATCTAGAAGTTCTACCGATAATTGTTGTTTAGTGTTTAATTGTAAGATGGCACCGGTACAGCTTAATAAACGTTGAAATACTTTATTGCTGATAAATGGCAAATCCCAATTACCAAAACCTTCATTGTGAAAAATACTGGCCACTGTTTTCAATAGATTTAAACATAAAACCAAAGAGTTAGAGGAAGTTCTTTTTACTTCTATCATGCTATCGGTTTTCTTAGCTTGTATCTCTACTTTGACACAATTTTCTAGATTTTCCAATTCCGAACAAATTATGTGCACCACCGAGTGTAAAAATGACACAGACAACGACGAGTCTTCAGTTAGTTCTTCGGCAAGTAAATTTGCCGATTTAATTGCTATAGACAAACAAGCTTCTTTAGCTCTTACATGCAAATCACTGTAACATGAGGCTACTTTACTTAACAAATTATTTAGTTGTTTCAACATTTGTTTATGTTCTTCGTGCGTTTCTGTGTAGACATGTTTAAAGGTTAAAATTATAAAAAGATACAATTCCGATAGTATAATTAGCGGTCTTAAATCCTCAACATATTCAGCACGATCAACTAGTATATTTAAACATTTTTCAGCCAATAATTTAAATTGTTTTTTGGGAATTTCCATAAAAATGGGCTGCTTTTTCAAAAGTATCAATAGGAAACTTTTAAAAGCCTGCAACCGGCACAACCATTCTGGCATTTCTTCTGGATTAAATTCTTGCAATCTATGAACCGAGTTCATAGGCAAATCAAATACGAAGTCAAGCCATTTTTCAAAATATTTATCTTCGAAAAATTTGGTTAAAATTTTTTTCAAACCATTATTGGTTTTTGAATTTGTGCAAAAGATTTCTATGGCCAAAATATTAAGCAGTTGAGTGTAAGCTTTTACATTGCCCTTAAAACTGCCAAATAAAGGATTACAAAAATGTTCCCAAAAATTTGGCTTTTGCAGTAAAGAGTCCACCAACAGTTGCATATTTTGTTTCCAAAGCATATGATACAAATTCATTATTTTACTGGGTATTGTTTGCTCCACAATATGAGGATCCTTTGACAAGGCTTCTAAATAATCTTCCATATAGGTAACTATGCTGTCAGATATTTGACTATCTTGTTCTTTGCCAAATATACGCTTTTCATTATTATAATTAACTTTGAAAAAGGCTTCGGTAACACCAGGTTGTTTCTCTATGCAGGCCTCTATCAATTCCAATATGGCAATTTTAATCGAATCACTTTCCAATTCATCCGGCAACTTTTGTAAAAAAGTCAAACGAATTTGATCTGGTTCCATATCTAAACAGGCCAACAAAGACATGTTAAATTCCAAAGCAATCCTTTTTAATAAACGACAAGACAAAATGGGCAACCATCTGTCAAAAATATTGCTCATATAACTGGTGACTACGGGTATTATTCTCAAGGTATCCCTTTGCTTTGGCTGTGTATAAATCATAGCTTCCAAAGGTGATAATTCACTGGTTTTGAATATATTACTTTTCAGCTTTAAAACCTGCATTAAAATTCTCATAGATAAACGTACTAGCAGAACTAAGCCATGAGTTTGTTGTACAATCCAATTCGATTCCATTTCCATACAGTGTTGCAAGTAGGCATTGCCCAAAGCAACAAATCTCAATAATATCTGGCCATTTTCCATAGATATTAGAGAATAAACGCAAATATCTCTGAGTAACAAATGATCCTTGGGAACTTTAACATCCTTTTCCATAGAGGTAAACTCATCGAGTATGTCACATATGAAACCCATAATTTCTGCATATAATTTGTGTTTAACTTCTTGCGATTGAAATCTCCAAATATGTAAATGAGGAAAAACATCGCGTAAGAGAAATATTAAACCAGGAATTTCCACTTGAAAATATTCTCTTCTTTGCAATTTTGTATAGCAGCGTAAAAATGTTATGTAGGCTTGTAGAAAATCAAATTTTTCTTTTTTCTTTTCCACATCCACCAAATAGCTGCCCACCAGATTCGAATCGAAACAAGAACCATGGGCATATTTCTTATAATCATCCAAAGAATTATTTGTTATAACAGGTAAAATAGCTAAATTAATGACACGTATGAAAATCTCTGCATCGGCCAAAGGCAATAGAGCGGTACAGACATTCAAACAATTGGCCATTAATTCTACTGGTGGCTGTTGTACAGCCTTGAACTTATTTAACAAATCTATACACATTTCGGTGGGATGTACCATTTCTACGCTAATTTGAGCTAGAGTTTTAGTTTTCTTCAGAGCTTCATGCAAATACTTTAAACCCTCGTTAACACGTTTTACCCTCTCAATATTTTCATATTCACCACAATATTGTTGAGTTTCAGTAAGCAGGCAGTTGATTTCATGATGCAAAACATTAAAGTAATTAATTGGTAAACGAAAATGAACACAATAACCCTCGGGTCGTGCCAATACCGCTGTCGAGGTACCTTCTGGTATATAAAAATCAATGCGCGAAAATGGTTTAACATTTTGTGTCAATACATATTCATCATCTCCAACCGATTTAAGAAAATATTTATTTTCATCGTAATAATCAGAAAGAATGGGCAAAGATTCCAATTGTAATTTTATCTGAAATAGCATAATAATAGAAGTTATTTTTTATGTTAAAATTTAACTGCCTGTTCCAATGCGAATTCAATTTACAAGGTGGCAGCGCTGCGACAACAACAGGCGTTTTTGGTGTACGGTCACTTTTAAAATTCCATATGAAATATAAATAAAAAAAAAACACCTAAATATTAGTGTCCGATCCAACAAGAGCGGATTGTACGTTTTGTGCTTTAATACCTCTGCGTGAAATTTTGTACCAATTGTCTTCAATGTACTTGTCCTATGACTGGTGAAAACGGGAGTGGTAAGTTGGAAAGCCTTTTTGATGATATACGAACATATACAAAGAAAAAATTATACAAAGTTTTTTTTTCGGCAAAAATTTTACCGAACACCGAACATAGCTTTTTGCCGGACGCCGCCACTGCCTAAATATATAATCAGCTGATGTGGTGATGCCACCTGTAAAATTAATTCGCCTTGGCTTGTTCCTCTAAAAGCGAAAGAACATTTTTTTCGAACATTTATTTATATTGAAAACAAAAAAAATCTGTTTTTTAATATTGTAAATTTTCGAATTTAAGTTATATTTTGCCAACTTACATAATTGCCCATTCCCGCTTTAGTTAAAGAACAAGCCAACATAGAAATATGCTGGAAATCTATAGGAAAGATTTCTAATAAAGTGTTGTACAAAGAGCGAACGCCAACATCTGAAAAATAAGGAATGCAATTTAATTATTTTTAAGTGATTTGTTTGCGAACTATATACACACATACATATATAAGTTTAATTTCGGATAACTTCCTTAAAAGTTATACTAAAAATAAAATTTCCCTTATATTTCCACAGTTTATTTACCAAAGAGGCAACCAACTTTAAGTGTGGTACGGAGTTCTTACGGAAATTCACATTTGGAAATTTACATTTATTTCTACACGGAAAAATAATCGTGTAGCCTTCTATAGAGAATAATTTTTGCATACACACAAAAACACTAAAAATTAACAACTCCACTTATAGTTGTAACATCCCTGTAATAGACAATAAGGGACGAAAATTCCGTGTACTTT